>KK116103.1:325803-357171 GCA_000611955.2 Stegodyphus mimosarum
ATATTACTAATTTTCGCTTTTTCAATGCATTTCGTATGTGGCAAAAAACTCAGTTTAGAAACTTTTACTTACTTAACACCTTGTATTGCATTGCTGAACCGGGGCCATGCTTTCATTTTTATTACATATCATACGAATATTTTTTAAAAAGGCATATTTTTTCCTTATGTTAGCACAATTTTAACCAGTATTTTACTACTACAGAGACTTCATTAGTAAAATCTTAAATGTTAAACTGAACGTTTCATTACTAATTTTGAAGATTCTGGATATATTCTACTCAAATGTTTATAACTGATTAGCAAAATAATTTACATATGTGCTTTGTTGCACTCTTGGTTAATTTTTAAATTGTTGTTCATTTATAACACTTGATTTCTAGTGAAGTATCGAAATGATTATTAACTTTCCGCTTTTTCAAAGAATTTCGAAGCCACATATGAAGTTTTCCTAACAGAAGATACAGTACAGAAGTACAGAAAATTTTCCTGACTTAGTAATATTATTACCAAAGCAGAAAACATACAACATTTTCTTAAAAATTTACATATTTGTTTCTTTACAAACATGCACATGAATACCCACGTTTAATTATTTAATGTGTATTTTCCTATATCAGAACGAAAATTTTTAAATAATGTCATGTTCTACAAAATTTATGTAATTGGGATGTCGTTGCCTTTTCGCAAACGTTTTGAGAGTGCGCTTCGGGTAGCCTTTTAAACACTTCGAAACTGTTTTCTTATTGCTATTGGAAACTATTTTATCTTTGCTGTTGGTATATGCCAATGAATTCTCGATACGTTTTTGGTTTATTTTCAGCTTATGAGTTATTTAAATATTTAAAAATATATTTGTAGATCGTTTATGTTGACACTTGTGATAGATTTCTTGGATGATTTTGAGAAATGTATTTAATTTATTCACGCGATTGAAACTGATGTTTTTTTCTAATTTTTATTATTTACAGTATTAGCCAATTATGATAGAATGCCGGACTTGTTCTTATTATTCAGTTTACATATGAACTTCAGTATTCCAAAATTTTCACGTAATTGTAATTTTTCCTATCATTAATAAGAAGATGAATGGAATAAATGCAGGATATGCTGACATAAGATAAGAATTTGAAAGTAAAAGCAACTCTTGAGATCTAGGAAATTCAGTAGAATATGCAAATACTCTTCCTTTTCGAAGCTTATTTTTGGAATGACATAGCATATAAAACGTAAATTTACGAAAAAAAGATATAATGAAGATTAAGTACTCTGCAAAATCTGGACGGTAACTATACAAAACTAGTTATATGGCAGTTTTCCGTAGAAAGTGGTTTCAGGACTGAGTGTTCTGTGCATACTTTTGGCGAACATGGTCTTAACCGTGTTAAAGTCCTGATCTTGAACAGGGAGCTGAATGCAGCTATGTTTTGTGGTAGAATAACTGTGGTTAAGTGGTAGAATAACTGCACGTAAGAGGGGTTTAAAATTACCCTTTTATTAAACCACTATTTACAGCCACTTCCCCACTCGGAAGGGATAACAGAAATTAATGACCGCACTTGGGTCTAAACTGAACAACCAAATAATTTAAAATAAAGTGAGTAGAAATTAAGTAGTGGTTGCTCTCAGAGCTATAAACGCGAGGTTGGCCTCAATGCTAAACTATCAATGGTGCGTAGCAAGATTTAGCTAATACTAACGCACTTAGATTTCTTCAGTAAGTAATAGCGTAACAGCGCTAAGGCTTAGAACTTAAATACTTGCTAGTCAGGCAAACGTCGAACAGAGCCACAGTGATCTGAGACTAAAAGCTCTCTCACACCGAGAAGTTCCTTGCTAACCTTTTAAATACAAAACTTGGCTCCACCTCAAATTGGCATAAGCTGAAATGCGCGCTCATTCTAACAGGAAGTTGAAATAAGAGTACACAGGAAAGAAAAATTAGCATAAAACTTTGTTAGTTTAAACTAAAACCTTACAGTGGTTCCAGTAAGGGAAACATGCCAGAAACCTCCTGAAACTTCTGAGTGAGCACCTGATCTTCGCTCTTATAAAAGGTTTTAGTAGAATTGTAAATTCTAAGAGCGAAGGTCAAATGAACCCCTGCTCTAGCTCAGTTGTTTCCAAACTTTATTTTATCACTACTCCCTTAAAAATATTTGCCGCCTCCCTTCCATTTTATAAAATACTACAAACACAAAAATTTTTAGTACTAAAAATATATTAAGATACACTCTTATACACAAGAGAAAACGAATAACAATATTTTATTATTGTCGCTTAATGAGATGGATGTGCTTGCCTATTAGCGCAAAGTTTATCAAATCTCGGTGTCATTGATGAGATAGCTACACGAAGCTCTTTTTCTACAACCAAACGAGTACGATATTTAGATATTGCAGCTAATGTAGAAAATCCTGTTTCGCATAAAAAAGATGTTGCGAACGGCAGCAATACCTTTAAAGCTTTATTTGACAAAATATTATATTCACTTTTAATATCTAGCAAAACTGAATCAGAGATACATTCTGAAATTTTTGTTTTAAAGAAGTATCACAAGATAGTTCAATCAAGTTTTCTTTATCAATACTTGTTAATTCAAATTCGTCCTCTTCTTCGTCGATAAATGGATTCTGTATCCACGCATATTTTGTAAAATCAAGATCATCAAAATAATTCGAAAAATGAATTAACAAACCATCCAAGTGTTCAACAAATAGATTTTTGTTTGCTTCTATATTAACTTGGGCGCATAAATTTAAAAGTGGAAACATGTCGAACTTATTTTTTTCCAAATTTGTTTTCCATATCTCCATTTTTTAATGAATGCTTTCACTTTATCTTGTTGAATTAATAAATGCATTCGTGGCCCTTGCATAGATTTTTTTCAAAACACTCAATTTTCCAAAAATTTCCACCGAATAGGTAAGTTTATTAATAAAATTATCATCCCTAAACATATTTGCATCCTCATTATGATTTTCGTCGAGAAAAATTGTAATTTCTTCTTTGAGTTCAAGTACCCTCTGAATCGCTTTTGCACGAGATAGTCAACGCACTTCCCAATAATACAAAAGTGAGGTGTAAGCAGCTTCCATATCTTCACACAGCTTTGCAAATAACCTAACTTTTAATGGACTGCTTTTTATGTCGTTTACAACTTTCGTTACTTTTGTAAAAACGTAGTTAAGTTCCTCACTCATATTTTTTTGATACGAGAGTTGCTCTCTGAAGCATGCAGTGCGTCCAGAGAACATCGAGTGTTTTCCTTTTATTTAGTGCTTGAAGGCCAGTTTTGTGTCCTGACATTGACTGCGCACTGTCTGTACAAAGCCCAATGCAATTATTCCACAATATGCCGTTCTCATAAAAAAATTGTCGATTATATTAAAAGTTTTACAACGTGGCTTTGCCAGGAATGGGTTTGCAAAATAATATATCTTCAATCATATTATTCTCTTCAACATATGGAACATATGCAATTAAATGTGCGTCTTTAGGTACATCGGTTGTTTCATCTACTTGTAAGGCGAATTTTGAAGCGCGCGTCTGAGAAACTAATCGATCGCAAAGATCGTCAGGTATATCATCGATTATTCTGCCAACAGTGTTAACAGCAAGCAGTATTTGTCGCAACTGTTTTGCATATGATTCGCCAAACCTTGTTTTCACCTTATCAATAGCTGCTGGCAAAACTAATGTTTCTCCTATTGTGTGTGGTTTTTTACATTTCGCGATTCTGTAAGATACTAAGTACGATGCTAGTACGGCATTTGATGGAATATGAACTGTTTTTTTTTAACGTTGGCTTTTGTTTAGTGAACTCATCCAATTTTCTTTGAAAAAATTCTTGGGACTTGCCAACGTATTGAGAATGCATAGTTTCAATGTGGCATTTTAATTTTCCGGTGCTCATACTATCAGCAGCCAAAACTTTCGAACAAAACAAACACATTGGTTTTTCCACATTATCAGTAATAACACTTGTAAATCCGAACGATAAGAATCGTATTTTCTTGTCTTGGGAGTTCTTCCTTCCTGATTCCTACTACTTGTGCCAACATCAGACTCTTCATTATTAGAGGATTTTCTCTTATAACCAGTCAAGAACTTATCCATTTCTCTAAAAATATTAGGATAATTAATTTATTGTTCTTAAAAAATTAAACTTAATTAAAATACTTACTATTGTGATCCGTGAGTAATTAGGTACGTCAAAATAAAATAAGAAATACAATCTAACACTGCTGAGCTAAACTGAAGTCGATATTGTCTCGATTTTTAAAGAATTACTGGTCGGCCAAGCAGCATAGTACTTAATATGTACTTATATGTTGGTTATTGTATTAGCTGCATTTGTACCAATCCTGGCTAATATTCGCGCCTCTCCTTAGACTAGTCCACGCCTCCCAGTTTGGAAAAAGCTGCTCTAGCGTGTTAGCTTCTTGTGATAAGTATTATTTATAATTTTATTTCAAGAAAATAAAACGCGCAGTTCTAACAACGCGTGCTCATAAGTTAGAAACGTTTCATGTAGTGCAAGGTCTTAACGCAATTGTAAGTAAATATGGCAGAAAACTATAATAAGTACTGCTATTTAAATTCTTAAGTTTGTTTACTTCATTATTGTACAGAATTAATTTAAATTTGCGAATATAATCAGTATTACTGATATTGCACTTATTCTGAACTTCTAATAAAGTAATAAGTTTAATAAAGAATAAGTACTGCAGAAGAAAGGCTTAAATAAGCTTTTTATTTCAACTAAATTAAAACAGATGCACGCACTTAGTGCTCATAAATCACCACCACTTGTGGCTACGCAATTTAATAGAAAAATAAGAATGTAACAAATCACTGGTAAGTTAGTTAATTACTGGCTCCTTACCTTAACTAAGCGTTAAATCGGCTGCATACAGCAAAGCCGATCCTAGAATTATCAGCATAATCTGAAAGGTGTCTAACACCGGCTAGAGAGCTAATTTCCAACGTGCAGCATAAACTCGGAACTAAGTCCGCCATTACTCTTTTGGAACTGTTGAAACGCAGCTTAAATACTGCTTCTGATACACGTTTAGAATTTGCATCTACGTCATAACAAATTTACATTCCGGCAGGAAACTGAAATCAGGAGGGAAAGGAAAGGAAAACTAAAAATAACTGTTTAGAATAAAATGAGTCCTTACAATTATAGCAAAGTTTCGAGGAGAAATAACATTTAGCTAACATACACAAGAATCCAAATATTTAGATAAAAAGCAGGTTTTATAGAAATTATTTTCTCATTTTAGGTTTAACTGCAAAATGCGTTCGCGCATTTTGCGGTGTTCAACCCTCCAAGGTTCCAAGGGTGATGTTTAGCCCTCTAAGGTCAGGGGCACACGGGAAGAATTCCGTCTCTTGGCGTTGGGAGTGAAGTCTTTTTCATCCGATAATTTTACATGTGGATATGGGAAATGTAAAGTTTGTTCTTTGGTCGGAGTGAATAAGAAAAGGCCCTCCAAACCGGGAAATCCAGTTTTCTGTTAGAATTTCTGCGATGAATGACCAGATCGGTTTCAGAATTTTCTTTTCTAATTTTTCAATTTCTTTTCCGTGCTTCTAGGTAATAACAGGAATTTTTTTTATTAACATTCACCATCTCTTATTCTAGTATTTTTTGCTATAGGAGTTACTTTCTCGTTCACAGCATGCTATAGGAGTTACTTTCTCGTTCACAGCACTGATAATTTTTCCTCTCACAACTCTGACGTACAGGTGGAAATATTCTCCTTCATTTATTCTGCTTCCATCCTTATCGAGCGGCATCTCTGTCGATGAAGTTCTTCATCTCCACATCATTCACTTCACAGGAGGTTTTCATTTAAATACTTTTCCGATTGGCAGCAATAGTTGCTAGATTGCTTTCAGCTGCTCTTACATTTTTTTCGATTACTGACATTTAAAGAAATCTCACTTTTGACACCTGTTGTTGAACGCTACGGGCTGATTGTTATTTCTCTGAATAGTCCTTCCGGATGAGCAGGGAAAAAACTGATAGTTTCTTTTAAATAATAACTATGGCCAGCCCTGTATTACTGGCTCTCCAAGCAAATGTAACTTTGGCGTCCTTTTTAAGTATAATCATAACAAATTTCCCAAAGGAGGGATAATGACTCTAATATGGACAATTTTGTTCAAGAACGGCTTGAGAGTAGCACTTCGAACAGCACGATTAAGCTCACTACTCCTTTGGAAGTAAACAATATCATCAAGCACACCAACTCAAAAAAGGCGCCTGGAAGTGATAAAATTACGAACAGAATGATGAAGAACCTCCCCCACTGTCTAATTACCAAGCTGACTAGCATCTACAATGCTTGTTTGAAGCATTCATATTTTCCAAACCCTTGCAAGCATGGAAGCATTTTTCTGATACAAAAACCAAGCAAGCCTCGCGGTGAACTGGTGGATGAACAACATGGCTTTCGAAGAGAACTATCCACTTCTCATCAGTTAGTCAGAATCTCTGAATATATTGGAGCGGCTTTACATAACAAAAATAGTGCAGCTTTCATCATGCTAGACGTAGCAAAAGCATTTGACCGCGTCTGGCACACAGGACTTATTTTCAAGCTCACTAACTTGAATTTTCCTCGGGAAATTATTCTCATCCTCAGCTCATTTTTGAATTCCCGAACTTTCTCAGTGCGGCAGGGGAATTTAAGTTCAAATCCATATCGAATTTACGCTGGTGTTCCACAAGGAAGTATCCTTGGACCAAAATTTTATATTTTGTACGTAAATGACTTCCCAAAATTCAAACAAGACCCTAATATTATGTTTGCATGCTATGCGGATGATACCGCCATTATCGCGAAGTCCAGATGGCCAAATCAAGCCTTGGAAAAGATTCATCAGATTATTCCTGATATTGAAGCATGATGTCAGCAATGGAAAATTAAGATCAACCCGGAGAAGTCAAAAGTTTTAATCATAAAAAAATTGAAGACCACAGACCCCCTCACCTGCAATGTTACGCTCTTCGGAAAAACAGTCCCAACTGTAAATGCGGCAAAATACCTAGGAGTTATATTAAACCGATCGTTTACCTGGAAACACACATAAACAGTGAGTGTGGGAAAGCGTACGGCACTATGAAAAAGCTTTACCCACTAGTTTCAAAAGACTCTGGATTCAACCTTGCAAGCAAAAGAAAGCTTTACACTGCAATTGTCAGGCCTGTTATCATATATGCCTCCCCGGCCTGGGCAAGTGCTAAGGCAAGTGAAATTCACCTGCTGCGAGTTCTGCAAAATAAGATTCTGAGAACCATAACGAACGCCCCCTAAATCAGAAATGAAGATTTACATCGCGACATTCATATTGATTATATCGAAGATTACTTATCTAAGTTAAATGGAAACTTCTTCAGGAAGGCAGAGACCAACAGAACAGCTAACTAACGGATATTCTGCACTACGAAATCATCCCGGACGACTTAATCATCCGACCTTATGCTGCACACTTAATTAGGCAAGCCAATAATTAATTTTAGTCGTCAGTACTGTGTATTTACGCTCCGTGTGCATCTACCCACATCATCTCTTCTAACAAGTATTCCAACTAGATTTCTACCAATCACAGTGAAGCGCCAACAGGCTACGAGCATCTCGCAGACTTTTACGTGTAACAACTCTGGACTTGTTCACTCATTACTATCACCTTTCTCAGTATATTAATTATATTTTTCTGAACATTTTGATAGGGGATAAATATACCTGAAATTGATTTCACGAGCCTTCAATTTCTGTTCTCTAAGAACAGTTGTCTGATAAGAGACGAAGCTGATTGGCTGATAACCTTGCAAGCTCCAGCTCCCTCCGCTCAACGAGTGTTGCAAACAGCGCACGTTAGTTCCTGAGCCCAGGCGAAAATTGCGCCGTATTGCTTTTTCTCCCTCTTATTTCTCCCCTCAGAGGAAACTCAATAAGAAACTTTCTAATACCAGGCTCTGCATGGAACTCTTTGCATGACTGGGAAATATTGCTCAGGCAATAGATACCCAGTACAATACAGTATGTCGCAGTATTACCTTCACATGCCTTCGTGGTGTAGTGGTCAGCCCGCTTGACGCGTAACCGAGAGGTCCGTGGTTCGATTTCCGGCAAAGGCGTTGCTTATTTCTTCAATTTCCTGCTTCGAAATAACCTAATGTCTTTACAGCGCTTTCCTTAGAAGAACACTGACAGCACCTAAAACTTGTTTTTGACAGATTGGATAAATACGCCTTCAGAATTAACATTCCTAAGCCGATCATGGGGGTCATCTTGCAATCTTTAGGATACTTATAACGTTGCATGTATCTCGGCCTCTACGTGACAAAAGTCGAAGGGGTATTGAAGAATAAATTAAGAGAGATTATCCATGAAAATTTCTGTGAATGATAAGCTACTAATATATGCTTTCAGACAGATGGGGAGAAAAGGATCACTAGCCAAATACAACAACTTCAATATAGTATATCTCAATTTTCTACTAATATATGACATATTAGAGGAAATGAAAATATTATTGCAGCTCAGCTATCAAGAATAGCTGATATCTCTATTTCCCTCATTGACTTTAACAAAAATGCAGGTAATTAAGTCAATGATAAAAATTACAAGATTTAAAAACTCAAAACAAAACATTAAATTTCAAAAGTGACCTACTTCCATCCAGTAAAAATTTGCGGTATGATGCATCTTCTTCTAACATCAAACCTTTTATATCCAAACAGTTTAGAATGGATATATTTCAACAAATGCATGATGTCTCTGATCCAGGAATAAAATCGAATTTTGGCTAAACTACAAGAATTATTCCCAGGCCAATGATTCTTGAATTTAGGTGCAACTGAACTTATATAACGAATTATAATGAATACTACAACTCAATATGTGCGATTTTTTTAAAAGCAACTACTTTTAATTATGCTCCGAAAAGTCCCGGAATGAAGTAAAATGTTTTAAAGCACTTTAATTTTTAGGGCACAAGAGCATTGTTACGAATTTCACAATTATTTGGCTATTTATTTAGAATTGTAATTAAAATTTCTTTTTATTTCCCCGTGCAAAGCAGACGATTTTTGAAGAGAAAGCTACGTCAAAAAAAAAAAAAAAAAAAAAAGCAATGAAAATAAAAGAGCGCGTGCATTTAATGCTTAATAAATAAATACCTCGTAATTACTGTTGCCATCCAGAAAAATCTAGAAATATTGTGATTGTTCTACTGATAATTAAAAAGCTTATAAAAGCCGAGGTGAAACACCTCATTTCAGTTGTAGTTGTTGTTGTTGCTCTTATACTTGAGAAGGCGCTCAATCCCGGAACGGCTGCTTTTGTTTGCTAGAAGAGTCCAAGATTTGTATGTATGGTACGTGAAAGTAGGGATGTGGTCAGAGGAGAGGAAAAGACGACGTTACATCATTTTCGGCTCGTGCTTTGTGAGTGCAGCTAGCGTCTTGTTAGTACGAATAATTTGTTATTCTTAGTTTTATTGATCGTCTGCTCTTTTTATTTTATTTTTTATTTTTTTTAATTTTATATTGTTATTATCATATTAGCGGTAATATTATAAATATCAGTTACAATTTTCTACAATATCTTAAGCAAATAAAAACTTTACAGTTACTTATTGGAACTTCATGTAATACTCAGTTACTTTACTGAAATTAAGAGTTCCAGTAAATGTTACATTTCGTTGGAATAAACAAAATTATGTAATTTCGCCACAACGTTATGTTTTAAGACACTTTTACATTTCAAACAGGTATTTCCCTTCGAAATTTTATTTTTGTTTCATGAATTGATAAAAATTAATCCGTTCTTAAACAAAATATTCAATAAAACACAAAGCATAATAAGTTTCTGTACGGGTGCAACACATGCTACGACAGAAATTCACAACAGAAAGAGTCATTAGCCACTACTTTCCAACTTCATGGCCACCTCGGTCACCTGATCTTACCCCATGCGACTTCTGGCTATGGGGTTACCTTAAGTCCAAGGTCTATCAAGGAGTGGTCCAGGACCTGGCTATGTTGAAGGATAACATATCACGGACTGTACGGGAGATTCTTGCAGACATGTTACTTTCTGCTGTTGTGCATGCTGTGCACAGAATGCAATATATGGTCCACAACAACGGCAGCTACATTGAACCTCATTTGAATGCAAAATAAAAGGTAATTTCCGTATTATTTGCATTTGTTAACACTGTATTTTCTATTACACAGCGCTAAATATTCCCCTAGCGGTGACGTTTGGAACTAATTTGTTTTTTCGCGGAATCCTTCGTCCCCCGCCTTGTTTAATCTTCCTACAAAATGTGGCGTCATTCTCGTAAATAGATCGCGCTATAGAACACTGTGAGCACTGTCAGTTTAATTATGGCCACTCCGTACATAAATAAACGAAATGTGGGCAGTTCGCGCACTTAGGATTCGTTCTTTTCGATTCAGTTCAAATGACGGATCTGGAACTGAGAACCCAATGCGCATGCGTGGTTAATGTTGGTACGAATAGCACTTAAGCTTGATTTTTCGCCCGTCGGGCCAGAAAGACTTATCGGGTGCAAAATAAGACATCTGTCTTCTTTGTCTGTCTGTCTGTCTGAAAGAGCTGTGAAGTTGTTTTGCGAGTGTAGCTGTGTTATGTGTTGAGGTTTATTAGATGCTATGAAGTAAATCTAGCTCTTCTGTCTTATTGCTTCGAGAATCTAAGTGAAGTGATATAGAGTTTTAATATAAAATCAATGCTATAGCACGTTTCATTTGGGAAGCAGAACCTAGAGATTAATTAGAGCATTGCATGATCTGCATATGGTAAAATCGTCTCTATGAGTGAGGTACTGTGTTATTTTCTTTATTTAGATTAATCCGAGAGTAATAACTAATCAGATAAATGTGAATTTATCTATTACAAATTTTGTATTGTATTTGAATTTTTCGGTATTTTAAGTGTCGTATGTGTTTGTCAATTTAACATTTAGATAGATTAATCGTATTATTATTGTAAGTAATTTCGCCATTTTCTTGCTGTTGTTTTGTATTAAATTGTAACTATAAAATTAATTTTTGCTCTCATTTCTAACCATGGACTTTTGAAATTTTTGTTTATGGCTGTTGTGTAACATTGCAGTTATTTGTTATGAAAATGAATTTGTGTTTTAGTCTGTTGATGACGAATCTGATAATGGCGGTGAAGCCAGAAATAGTGATGTGGAAAGTGTCGGATCAGCTTCCCCACCACAGTCTCCAGCCTCGGCACCACAATCACCTTCACCACCACAGTCAGCGGCTTCTGCCCCAGAGTCACCATATTCTCCACCTCAATCACCATCATCTCAGCCAGCATCACCATCTTCACCACCTCAATCACCATCATCTCCTGCACGGTCAGCATCATCTCCTGCCCGATCTGCTTCTTCGCCAGCTCATTCGGCAGCGTCTGAAGCTGAACAGTCAGAAGATGAAATTCAGGTCAGTTGTTTTATATGTTGAACTAGTAACTGAAAATTGAACTATGATTATTATGCCACAATTTCTTACCTTTCTTATGGCTTTATGCAGAAATAACCAGACATCCTTTGTTGAGGGGTTGATTTTTCAGTGTCAGCTTACCGCTATTCAGATTTTAAATAGCTTCAAAATTTTTTATAACTCTCTTTTTCTTTCATAAAACAAAGTAGATGTTAAGGACTATTGCGTAAAGCTGGCCCATTATAAATATGCTCATATCTTTACTTCGCATACTCCGCCACCTGCTGACACTGAATCATCCTCATCATCCACTGCACTGTGCTCCAGTCTTAGTTGGACTGGAATTTGGTCCATATCGATTACATGTGCAGTGCAGTTATGTGTAATTTTGATTTTTGATACAAAAATAAACTATCGACTTTTTTTACTTGTCATGAGTTCGGCAAAAAAACACTACAATGCTGATTATATTGAATATGGTTTTGTTGTTATAAAAGAATAGTATTGACCAGCCAGAATTTGTTATTTTTTTATGAAATATTGAAAGCGGCGAAGAATTGTTTTGCTGCAAAATATGGAAGTCTGAAATATTAGATCCTTTGCTTAATCATATGAAAAAGTGCCTGAAGCTTCATATGAATTATCGATACTCATTGCTAAAGCCAAGAGAAGTGATATTGGTGAAACACTCATCAAATTCTATTGAAAGCAGCTATTATTCTTGGACCAGAAAGTAAAAAAAAAAAAAAATACTGCTTTCTGGCAACACTGTGAAACATCGCATTGATGATATAGCCAAAAATATAAAAAATAAGTTAGTGCAGGCCGTGAAAGAACCAAATTTGGCTCTGGTGTAGAATTGGGTTGCCCTTTGATTAACAATGATTTTTTTAAAAATTTTGATGATGAAACCCCATTTCTGGTTACCATGATAGTTTTAACTTGGTTTTATCTTCCTGATTTTTTTTAAGTGAAAGATCAATGTGTACATGGACAAAGTTAAGGCAGTGCACAATGCCGAGTTTATGTAATTTTCTGATGTGTTTTGAATTGAAAATAGATCGATGTGTACATGGACACCAGGTTTGTGCAATTCTTTGACTTCTTATTTGGTTTTGAGTAGCAGCCATTTTGAAATTGTGCTTTCCTGGTATCGATCTTGTTGTCAAAAAAGAATCGCCCCCCCCCCCCAAAAAACAAGGGGCACCCAATTGTAAACTTTTACCCCAAATTTTTTCATAATGCAGTTGGATGAAAGTAAAGATATTGCAGAATGTTGTTAACTGTTAGTTTTCATTTGATACCTACACAATGAAAGAATTGAGGGCAAGATGCTGTTTTCCAAAGAGTTAATGACTACTTCAAAAGCAATTCATATAATCACATCAATTTCTGGATTGTTTTGCAAATATGAACTGTCATGGCAAAAACTGATAGGCACATGCACAGAAAATGCTGTGTTCACTGCTTGGATCTCGTTCAGAATTCTTGCAGATGGTCAGAAAATAAAATCCCAATGTTACTACTTTTCACTCTATTATACACTGTCAGGCCTTGGCATATAAGACACTTCCAAACAAACTGAGCGGTGTTTGAAAATTATGTATTAAAATTGTCATTCGTGTTAAAAAGATTGTGTTGAATGCTTGAATTTTATGTCCCCTTTTTGGAGATTCGGAAACGGAACATAAAGCATTGTTATTTCATACAGATGTACATTGGCTCTCAAAAGAAACTATGTTAGCAAGATTATTTTAACTTCAAAAAGAAAGTGCTTTAGTTTTTGAAAATTTAAAATCAAACTGAATTATATGTGAAATTCCGAAAGCCAGGTGTTCAAGCTGTAATTGTGGCGTAAATAAGGATATGCAAGGAATGCCATGGTATAGGGGCCTGGAGGCTTAGGGCTTCCTTGAATGTCCCTTGAACTACATTTATGTTAAAAGAAGATTGTTATATATAAATCCGTCTTCTTTTCAGTTTTTAAAGGCCCTCTACCTGCTTTATATATATATATATGTAATAATAAAATGCAAGGAAAAGACGGAGCAGTGTCCATGCATAATAGCTATATAAAATAAAGAAACTTGCAGTCGAGGCGGTTTTCAATTCCATTTTTATTTTCCAGTTGACGTTTATGGCCACAGTCACTTAACACTCTAGTCGTGCCTATTCAAGAACATTTTCATTTTGGAAAGTATTGCGATAGGAAGGGCGCACAACGAAATAGCGACCAAGCCGTGAAGAGAGAGCAGTGCTTAGTTAGCCAATATGGAAGCACACGAAGATAAAAGTTTTGGTTTGAGTTGAAAGTTTCAGTTCCAATTATTACATCATCAGCATTGCACAGGCCATGCAAAATGGAATGAGCTAGAAATGACGCAGTCCAGATAATTTATTACCATTTTTAAAACAAGGGGAGAGAATTAAAGGGATTGGGGATTAGTTTAAATTATAATTTTGATTCACATTTTTTTTATCTTACACACACACACACGTATATATATATTTATATATATACACACATATATGATGCAGGATGCAGATCGAGGGACCTTGGAAGCAGATAAAATAGCTGAATTCAGTATTGCGTATACCCAAACTTCAGCTACGGGTTTATTGTGAGAACAAGTTTTCGAATTCTTGAAGCGAGTGCATGACAAAAATGAAGGTACAGGAAGTGAAAACCCTGGAAGGTCATTGAAATTCCGAGTTTTAGGAAATGATTTTATATTTCAGCTGAATGTCAAATTTTGTCATAAATAAGAAAAGAGTTAGTTGGCTGAGATAATAAAATTGTTAGTTCTTCTGAGCATTGTGAACGTCACTCAAGTTTTTGAAACGTGGCTATCCATTTAATTTATTTACATATATCTTATGTTAATGGTTCAATCCAGAAGAAAATTTAAAAAGAATTGAAATCTCTCTTCTTCGTTTCTTTGAATTCATGTGGTTTACTTTCATTTTTTTTTTCCAGCTATCAGACTTGAATAGTTTATAACTCTTGTGATGCAAATTAATACTAGTTTTTGGGTATATAATTTTAGGAAAAAATATCTAAATCTCTTTGTTTAGTTAATTTTTTAAACTGATAATGAAATCTGAATTTGGTATGATTTATAAGGTATTCATGTAAATATATTTAACTTCTTACATCACATAGAAGAAAATCTTCATTATAATGAATAATAATTATTGTGAATTTAATATACTCTGAAAAGCGAAAGCATTATGTCTACCTACTGAATAATGCATTAAGGCTTTGATTGAAATATTGGCCAGAAAAATTCTGCGTCCCTTAAACCCCTTAGAGATTGAGAATAGTTATTGTCCAATGACATTTGCTATACTCACAACTATATGGTTTCGTAAATTCCCTTTCGTTTCCTGGAATGTTGTTAGTTTGGGGCAAAAAAAAATTCAGCATGTTTCACACAATTTACTTGTTCTCTAGAATTCTGCACCAATACTGTCATTTGAAAGATGCAAATTTAATGCAATGAAATAAAATTATCAAAAAAAAAGTTTTTTTTAAAACCAAAAGGTAGTATTAAAAAGAATACACACTTAAAAAATCGAAAGGGAAAAGGAAGCTATTATCACAAAAATGCAGGAAAGAAAAATCAACAGTGATTTAATTTGAGTGATGAAACATTTACTGCAATGCAAAAGGAAAAAAAAAAATCAGTAAATTGTTTTAAAACTAAATGAGAATATTAAAAAGAATACTCAGATGAAAAAGAAAAAATATGCTAATATCACAAAAATGCAAGAAGATTTGGCTAATATATATGTGTACAACTAAAATTGTTACTCAATTTTCATAAAAAAATTAATGCGAATTCCTGATTTCTGCATGAAACAAATCGTCAAAAATTATTTTCATGTATAAATTAAAATTTAATCAATACATGTAATTCTGAACTATACAGTTTGAAAAACAAACTAAAATTGATTAGAATATGTATTAATGTTAGTCGTACCTACAAAATATTTGCTACCGAGGCCTATTTTCAGTATAATGCAGTATTTGCAAAAGTTAATATACCATCATTCAACTATGAAATAGCAGCATGATGTCTTTCTCTAGTTTAGGGATAAGAGTCAGTAGAAAACAGAAATAGTTGCTTTGTATTCCTCAGTATCTTATGGAAAAATTAACAAAGGTGATCCCTTAAAGGAAAGGTTTCAAAACTCTTGGTAGTTCCCTTTGCAATTTTAGCTCGAAGGGAATGGAAGTGCATTCCTGTTTTCTGTCTTTTAGAGTGAAACATCTTCAAACTTTACAATCTTTAAAGGTTAAAGAAACTAAGGGACATTTATAATCAAGAGAATTTTAAATACAAGGTCACTTGGATTCTAAAAAGTATTCGTTAACTACTCAATCTTCACAAAGCTTGCACGTAAAGGTATGGAAATATTTATTTAATTAATTAAAATATAAAGAATAATTTATTAATTAGAAATTTGCTTCGATAAGATCCCTATACAAATTTATTAGTATGTTTATTAGTTTTGCACAGGGAGGGTGGGATAGGAGATATCCATGTCCTCCTCACTATGCAGAAACCATTTTCATAATTTATTTTAAGGAATTTCTGGTTTGGATGTACAGTCGATTCCGGTTAATCGGATCTCATTGGGAATCGATTGTTTTGGCCCTAATAACCGGCTGGTCCGATTACACGAACATGTCCTGTGTTGTAAGATGGGATGTGCTATATGTAGCAAACAGTAAATGTACACGTAAATTATGTATTAAAATGTAATTATGACCTTTATTGTACGATACACACATATGGCGAACATACATGTACAATGGAGAAAATGAATTTAGAAACAAATTCTAAGAAAGGATCTCCACGATACTCAGCATGCGAAGCGCAATAAAAGCAAGTTCTTACTAAGTTCCAGTCAACATTTGAAGAACTTGCCCAATGTGATCTGGCGCGTTCTCTTGACGGATTGCACGTGCACGAAATCATCACAAACATCTAACGCAGCAATGGGACTGCCTTCATTTCCCTGCTGCATGAAATACTGACGCAAAGTTTCAATGCGTTTCCTTGCATTCTGTGTTGTCACTTTTACCAACTTATTAGTGGCATCATCATCATCACTTTCTTGGTCTTCCGATGCTGTCGTGTGTTTTGCTGCAACTCGAGCAATGATTGCAGCTTTGTAATCTTTATTTTCATCGTAGCATTGAAGCTCATTGTCGATGGATAAAAATTCTTTGCAATTTTGTACCTTTTGAATTTCCACATGTCCGTCATCATTTTCACTTTCAATGAGCATGTCCACATCCATCTCCAAAACCAAGTGCTTAAAGCCACAGTGAGCAAAACAGTTCTGAATTGTCTCACTGCTCACTTTTCGCCAGCTGTCGACCAATGTAACTGCTTGTAAGATGTTGACCTTTGCACTGACTTCGTTGGCTTTTGACAATGAGGTTAGCGAACATTCTTCAATTGCTTCAAAGATGTAATTAACCAATCTTACATGATAAAGGGTCTTCAAATTTTTGATGATGCCCATGTCCCTTGCCTGGACCAAAGCTGTGGTTATGGGAGGTAGAAATTCCAGTTGGATGTTTTTCAAGCAATCTAAATGAGGATGTGCTGCACCATTGTCAAGAAGAAGCAGCACTTTTCTCGACTGGCGTTGTAGCTTTCTCTCCCAATCCTTCAGCCATTCTTTAAAGAATTCAGAGGTCATCCACGCATTTCTGTTAGCATGATGCACAACTGGTAAACTGTCCATCCTAAGTCCTTTAAAGCAGCGAGGCTTAGTGCTTTTTCCTATAACCAACAGCTTCCTCTTGTCCGTTCCTGATATGCTTGAGCAGCACAAGACAGTTACGTGATCCATCGTGTTTTGGAACCAGAGAGTGCAACATACTTGTAACTTAATGAGCCGTGCGGTGTAGGACGACAATACAGCCCAGTTTCATCAGCATTGTAGATGTCATCTGCTGAAAAATTTTCGAGAAGCTTAGACAGTTTTGTTGATTTCCATTCTTCAGCACCTGCACTATCACCACCTTTTTTTTGCCAATTTCTTGAATTTTGTATCATGTCTAGATTTCCATCGAGACAACCGACCGTCTGTAGCTTTAAAGTCATTGTGGCCCAGCTTTTTAGCGAGTTCTTCTGCTTTGCATTTAAACATTGAGTCACTTACTCACAGCTCGTCCAGTAACAATGGCAAACCATTCATTAAGGTCCTCATTGACATCTGGATCCTTGCCTTCATGCTTCTGTTTTTTGAAAGTTCCTCCTCATCCTTCACATTGTGCCCATTTTTCTCACACCTCATTCTCTTGTTTTATCAAGTGCGAAATTGTAGTCTTTGCCAATCCGGTAATTTTCACCAACCGATGCTGACTAATGTTTCGTGGTTGTTGCTTGATCTTATCCAGGAAACCAATTTTTTCAGCTAATGTCAAGTTCCATCTTGTTTATTTTGGGAGGGGAGACAAGACATGGGCACAGGTTACTGACTAAAGTGATCTGAAGAAACCTTAGTGTTTCGGGGTCAAGATGTTAAGGTCAAGAAGGAGTTAAATTCTCACCATTCAAAGCTTTGGCACTGAAATCATCCCAAAAGGGTGGTGAAATGATAGCTCTCTTGTGTAAACTTTAATCATGATTGACAGGCGGGAATTCCTTTCAGGTGGAGCTGGAAACTCTTATCGTTCATTTTGTCGAAAATCGGAGACGCAGTGTGACCAATAGCCTTGCTGGTGGCTACTGGTGGCTCTGTTTTAAGAAAGGTCAAAGAAAATGGTGCACATGTTCACCTCCCATTGGTTTTGCTCTTGTCATACACTTTAAGGAATTCCTGACCTTTGATAAAGCATTCTCCTTGGGAGCTTCCCATATGTCGCGGACCACTAGTACATCTGCTGTACGCGGCCGACTTGTGGCGTATGTTTCTTATTTGCTCTCACGTTTTTTGGTCCAATTAAACAGAATTTTGGTCCAAATAAGCGAATAATATTAAGCTTATGTACATAGGATTTGTTTTGGTTCTATAGGATTTGGTCCGAAAAAGGCGGCTGGTCCGATTATTCGATGGTCCAATAAATCGGATTCAAATGAATATGCTTAGAATCAATATGTAATAAAATATGCCTGCAGAGAACTTTTTGTACATTCTCTGTTATACAATAAACAAATTGAAACTTTCCTTCTTTCCAAATTTTGTGAAAACGTCTTCAGTGAATTAGATATTCAGTCTGCTTTCAGTGCTGATAATTTTTACTAGTGAAATTTGGACAAAATTTTAAAACAACTGGGGTTATTTATGTTGCATATGATGAAAGTAAATATTCACTCCAAAATTGAACTCAGGATGAAACTGGAGTTTTTAGCTGTCGAACTTTCTCAGCAATTAGTTATTATTTTTCTAGTGGTATATAAAGTAAACTGATTGAGCAAGACATGCATAAAACCTTTAATTTTAATTTGTAGTAATAAGCGTTTAATACTGATGAAGTGATTCGTAAACATTTTGGGCTTTTAATAAAATGAAACCACAACTACAAGAAACTGATATTATTAACATCGGCTAATATTAAAAAAAATAAATTAATGATTTTGCATCGTTAAAAACTAATCATATTGCAAGTAAAAGATGATTAAATTACATGGTGCCTGAAACAGGTATAATCATTTTTTACTACACCAATATAATTTTATTTTTATGCAATTTTTTATGTTGATTTATTTCTATATAATTCATTATTATAATCAAATAATAAATAGACATATTTTTTAAATAGAAATCAAAGAAGTAATTAGGCACGATTCAGGTAAATAATTTGGAATAAACTTTGAAAATTAAAAGAGAAATCGTGGTTATTTGCAGTTCTTAATTTTTAGAACATGTCATTTGCAGCATTTAATCTTGTTCATATATTTCATGTTACTAGCACTTCCATTTAATCAAAGTCCAAAAAATCAGTCTTAAACTTAAAATTAAATTTATTAACATGAATGATTCTTACAGTTTAGTAAAACGTGATTATGTTGGCTGACTCTAAACGGTTTAGCGCTCTTCAAATTGTTGCCACTAAATATTATTGCCCTGTGTTATTTTTAAAGAAATCAAATGGAGAAGAATCTACATGTCTCTTCCTTGCATTATGAAAAAATGACAGTACCCAGAGCTATCAAATTTAAATAACATAATTCTCCTCCAGAACATGTGCACTTAGAAGCTTGAGTTTTGAATTTCCAATTTGATTTATTATTTATTTCATGTTTTGTAAAATTTTAATCAAATTTTGACTAACAAACTCAATGATTTGAAAGCAAGCAGTGGCAACACTGTTAGAAATCAAACACTTTTTTCTCCAACCCGGCAGGCTATTCAGAAAAATGTAAGGTATTTAGCTTTCAATTTTAACTAACAAATTTGACTCTAAGAAAGCTATGTGGTTCAGCTACTGAAAGTAAAATTCTTTTACCACCATGTGCCAGCGCGTTGCCATTCATTAAAGCCTAAGGTATTTTCAAATTTAATTTGGAAGGTTACTAAATAATAAACTAAATGATTTAAAAGCAATAAGCACAGTTCTTGAAAATATTGTTTTCTACTTTTTAATGTGACTGAAATAAAAAAAATTATGTATTAAAATCATGAGATATTTAATTAGAAATATTTTAATATTTTTATGAATAACACTAGCTGGACTCATTAAAATCATTGTATACTTTTTTTATGATAACTATTTTAGGGTAGTTTTTAAAGAAATAATATAGCAAATATAAATATATGTAAAGGAAACTAACATTCTATTGGGAATTCTTGTGGTATGATGTTTTAAATATTCTGTGAATTTGCAATTTTTCTGTCAAATTCAATTTTGCCTAATCGTGACATGAGTGATATGAATATGATATTTAATAAATAAACTTAGCAGTTGCAAAATTAATAATGAGAAGACAAAAAAAATTGTTAGCCATCGTACTAAGAAAACTGAATATTGATATCATAAACTGAGAAAAGATTGAAAAAATATAAAAATGTATGCCAACATGCAAATCTACATTGGGAATTCTAAACATATGCTGCTATTAAGCTTTTAAAAATTTCTGATGTTGAACTGTATGTAGCGTAAGTACGAAGAAAACTATGCTTAATAATAAAGCTAAAAAGAAAACAGGAAAAGGGGGGATTACCAGGAGTGACAACAAGAGGAGGCCAGTTACAGTGGAAGCTCAGCGAGAGCATAAAAATCTTAGCAAAGAGGGGCTTAAGAGTTCTAGTTATGCCACTGGCTGTAATAGCTTACTTATCAAATATTTTCAGTTCGTTGAACTCATTGAACTTACAAGGTGGAGATTGAAATGTAAGTATCAGCAGGATGCCATTACAGCATATACTCCTAAATTGCATCCCTGGAAACGTATAATTTTACCTTTGATTATTCTTGCTTTTCAAAATCATTTGGAATTCTGGAAGAAGCATGCTTTAAGGAGGTTTTTAAGGGTACTGATGCTATAAAATATAAATAAAATATCTAAAATCATTTGCAGCACCTCACTGATGAATTCAAATGTTCCTTTTTTAACTCGTGTGATAATAACATTTATAGATTGCAACAGATCCTTTTCATGCTGACATAGATGTGCTGCCAGAAACACTGCAAGAGGTTAGCTATTTATTTAGCTGTTAAATTTTTGGTTTTAATTTTTTAATGTAAAAAAAAAAAAAAAAAACTACTGTTATTCAAGTTTTGGTATTTACCTGTGCTTTTTGTTTTCTAATTTACGAAACACGTTAAAAAATAAGTTAAATCTAAATAAATGTCTATTTGTATTTTTCAAATTTTGGAAAGAAGGGGGGAATGATCTTCTATCTCAAAAAGGCTACTGAAGCTTGAGCAGTAATATTCAAAAAGGCTCTTAAAAATATATTTCTAAAGGATAAAATTGATTTTTAAAATTTTACGCTGTTACTTTAATTATTATTTAGAATTCAGTGCACAGATAAAAGCAGAGCTATCTTCAATATCAGATTTATTGGAATAACATATAAGTAATTTAAAAGAAGTATTCATAATTTTTTTTTTTGTTTTTAAGGTTAGAAACCAATCATAATGCTAAACACAAAATAATAGAAGAAATATTGATACTTCTTTGCTATAGTGCCCTCAATCATATTTGGCAATTTGCGCCAAAATCTTGGCTATAATTCTGCCAAGCTTGTGAAGTGTGAATGTAAAAATAAACAACATAATATATAATAATAGCAGTAATACTCACATGTTGTTTCCTAAGAATATTTAAGAATCCTTAGCCGTATCCTTATTATAATTATTTCATCATATGTAATTGTTCCAGTTAACTGCAGCACTTTCACACATATTAAGCTGTTTGTTACATCATTTCATGGATGTCAACTCCTCTGCCCAAGAGTACATAAATCTAATAGCTGTGATGAAAGAATGATATTGCGGAATTGCTGAACCAATTCTCAACATAGGGGCCATTCTTCTTTTTTCAATTTTTTTAACACTGCTTTTCAAATGGTTTTGTTGTTAAGTTTCATATTGTGGCCATTTTTGTGTACTCGTTTGTCAGATAAAATACCTCTTTCTTGAAAAAATTATAGGGCATCCAACTCATTACTTGGTAAATTAAACATTGTTAACATCGTACACTTAAAAAAAAAGGGGGCAATGAATATTTTTTAAATAAACAATATGAATTTGAAAACCTCATAAAAAATTAATGATGTAAGAACACATGGCGAGAACAAAAATGCAACATGGTGCTAATATACGATTACGTGGGGACGTATAAAAACACACAGCTGGTGCTAATGTAGGATCATGTGGCGAGGTATGAGAATGCACAGCTAGATTTTGGCGAGATATCTTGGTTGATTGGTGATTCAATCTCCGTGGCCACTTATAACAAGGAAGTACTGCTGATAGTATAGTACTGAGCCAAAGGTGTAGCCAGAGTGCATCACTATGGTGCTGAAAGTGTGTAGCATGATTTTATTTAAAAAATACCTGTATTTATCTTTGTGTGGAAACAGAGTGGTCTAATAATTATCATTTGCGTGCCCTGTGTATGCTACAGTAGTTTCCTACATTAGTATATTATACATATAAAAGTATAATTTACACATGTATTTTCCTATTTTATTCTGCTTGTAATAATGTTAATTCTTGCTAAAAAATAAGAGAAGAGATGAATTGTTTATCTGTGTATTGTTGAAGGAATAAACCCACATAGTTGAATGTGTTCAGAAGTGCAGTACATACTGTAGAACAAATAACTTCGCTATTGAATAATCAAGGGTAAAACTTTTACCCTTCCCATTAATTTTTTTTTTTCAATTTGATTCATAAAAGAATTAACCAAAATGAATGTAAGATGTTTAGGTACTTACTTCATATTATAATTGCCATTATTTAAATGGGAACAAGTTTATTGATATTCTGTAATGCAAATCATCACCAAATGATTGGCATTTGCAAGCACAGTGTACTTGTAATCTACCCATTATGAGAAGAGTTCTGTATAGGCCATGTGTTATACTTCTGTCATATTTTCCATTTTACAAAAAAAAAAAAAAAATTTTTTTTGATTTACCAAAGATTAAAAAAGGATGCTAAGGACTGTCTGCCATTTGATGACAATTTGTAATATACATCACCAATTTTCATTAAACGTGGCACCATTTAAATATCAGGTATTTGAGTATGTATATGCTTTGATGAATGTTTTCTGCATTTTTAAACTCCTCCAAATTATGTTTATCAAATTTTAAAAATGTATAATGCATGTCGTATACATAACAAGCAATTAAATTAACTTGTGATGTATCTCTTGATGAGTATTTTCAAGCTGTTGAAGGCTTGTTGCAGAAAAATCTAAACCATTCTGCTCTGGAAGGAATGAGCATTGAGCCGGAGAATAAAATTTGAGTTAAGGAATCCCCAAATCAGTCAGCAAGATTTTTTTTCAAATCAATATTTTTACTTTTAAGCAATAAATAGATGTTTCATGATGAAAAACACCAACTCTGTATATCATATACAGAGTTGCCAACTGTTTGGATTTAAATGGGAGACTAGTTTTCCGACTACTTCCACCAACCCGATTTTCAACATATTTCTCCAGACTTTATTCTTAAAATTTCTCACAATTTTTATGTAGCTTGGCTCATTATTTGCTCCCCAAAAAGTGATTTTTGGCATCTGAAGGCACTTTTTTTCTCTAGACGTATATAAAAAAAATGAAGTCATTTCATCACTGAAATATGGTTTTTTTTTCTTCTGCTTTGTATATGACAGTCCAAAAAGTTCCGAGAAGTTCCAGTTCTCCAATGAGAGTCAAGTGCCACTGCGTTTCATCTGGCATATATTAGCCAGCGAGCAGAAAGCAAGATTGAGGTTGTTTATTTTGTTCGTCTTGCCAGTGAGCAACATAAGTTTCTCATGCTTTACTGAAACAGTTTAAGAAACAGCGATCTTTTATCTTAGTTATGTCTGCGAAAAATGTTAAATATGCATGTACTTTTCAAGAATCGTACACAGATGAATTTCTTTCTGTTATTTCGTCAAGTAAATATAATATTATAATGTGTATCGTTTGTCATTGCAGTTTTTCAATTTTGCACAGTGAAGGGCCAATGTTCTTAAACATGTGTGTACACAAAGATAACATGAGTCATAGTGTAAAAAAAAAAAAAATTTCATTGTCAAGGAAGACCAAAAAGTTATTAATGCAGAATGCCTATTCTCTGCCTTTTTACTGAAGCACAACCCACCACTGAATGCATCAGATGTAGCTGCAACTTTTTTAGAAAAATCTTCCCTGCAGTAAAATCGCTGAGAAATAGTAAATTGCAAGGGCAAAAATGACTGCAGTTGTAGAAGAAATAAGTTCAAGAAATTGGTATAATAAATCTTCTGTTAGTGATTGCATTAAAACAGTTCCATTCTGTCTCTCTACAGATGGAAGCAGTAATACCAATGTAAAACTGTATCCAGTGCTGTTTCTTTTTTTTTTTTTTTTTTTTTTTAAATCCAGAGTCTTCAGAAATTGAGTTTTGTTTACTTTCTGTCTCCACTTTAGAAGGAGATTCAAAAAGCTTTATAGCACAACTAATTATTAAAACTTTAAAAGGAAGGGCAGTTCTTTAGGATAGTTGCTTTGCACGTAGTGCCAACAACACACGAGGAATTGTAGGCTTGAAGATTGATGTTGCAGACATCTTAAAAAAAATCATATTTGCAAATTATGAAAAGCAGTTGTCACCTCTTAAATTTAGCAGTGAACAAGGGTCTATTTCTTTGGCGGTACGTGCGGATGAACACTTTGTTGAAGTTTATATGTAAGCTATTCAGAAAGTAACTTTTGTTTTAGAATTAAGAAAAAAAAAAAAAAAAGTAAACACTTTTTATTACTTAAATACGAAAGGCAATCTATTCCACTATTTTTCTACATAATCTCTATATAAATTAAGACACTTATCATAATGGTACACGAGTTTGTTAATTTCATCGTCATAGAATGTTGCTGCCTGAGACTTCAACCATACACGAACACCTGCATGCAGTTCCTCATCATCGTCGAAGCGTTGTGTTGCAGGTCAGGTCTTCATGAGTGGAAACAGGTGGAAATCGCTTGGGGCAAGGTCTGGAATGGATGATGGATGACTATATAGCTCCCATCTGACACCATCCAAGAGTCATTGAGTTTGAAAGGCCTGTGTGGGGACGTGTGTTATCATGAATGAAAAAAACCTTGGAACTCAACTTTCCATGACACTTGTTTTGTATCGCTTTTCTTAATTTCTTTAATGTTTCACAGTATCTCTTACATCACATTTGAGGTAATCCACCAGAAGCACACCTTTCCTGTCCCAGAAAACAGTTGCCATGAGATTTCTTGATGACAATGTTTGCAAACATTTCCTTGGTTTTCTGCAAGAACTTGTGTGACTCTACTCCATAGACTGTTGTTTTGTCTCACAAGTCACAAACTTTACCCAAGTTTCACCCTGTTACAACCCGATCAAGAAGTGATTCACCACATTGGTGATATGCCATGAGAAATGTAAAAGCTGCTGCAGTGCGCTGCGTTTTGTGGTCATCTGACAAGAGTTTCGGTATCCATCTGTCACAAAACTTGTGATAGCCTAGATCTTGCATCACAATACCAAACAACAAAGTTCGTGAAATTTGAGGAAACTAGTGAGAGCTTCAAAATTTTGAAGCGGCGGTTTTCGAGAATCTTTGTTGATTTTCTCTACGAGTTCAGGATTAACAATGCTCGGCCAGCCACTTCGCGCTTCCTCGTGAACATTAACCTTGTGTGGCCATTTTTAAGCATGATGCACTATTGTCTCACTCTGGCTTTACTCATTACATCATTTATATACACACCGTACAAAGTTCCTGATAAATTTCAACTGGTCTCAGCTTTTTTGCGACCAAAAATCTAATTATTGATCGCACTTCACAATTGGCAAGATTTTCTTTTGCCGCACACATTTTAAACATTCACAGTGAACAAAGCAGATGCAACACTTACCAGCAATGATTACAGCCAAATGCATAAGGATTCAGTAGACACCCTGACACTAAGATGGGGACACTAGCGCTATCTCTCGCCGCGCAGCACTGAAACGCAAATTACTTTCTGAATTGCCTTCATAATTATCTTGGAAAGATTGTTAAAAGGAAGGAAAAACTGAAACAATTCTAACAGCTGCATAATACTGAAATAAGAACAAATCTGAAATATATGTATTCACGCTGGTTATCTGTAGAGAAACGATTATTTGGAATGCTCGACCAATGGAATCCACTTCTTACATTTTTTAAGGAAGAAGTAAATGCTTCTAGAGTTAAGATAAAAAGCTGTGCTGAAAGTGATAATACCTTAAGTAAATGGAGATATTACTTCCGCTGTTAAAAATAGGTGTGAGAAAAATTAAGTAATTTCTGCATTTGTGGTCAATTAAATTGGCAATTCTCAAAATAATACTACAAAATATAAGTCCAGAGCTCTCCCAAAATAAAAAATTGCTTGACAAGGGACACATTTTCCATTTATTGTAAGTTTATCTTGTGAAGAATGAGTATTTATGTTTTTGTCTTCGAACTTCGAATTTTTTTTCCTTTTTGGTGAGCTCCATTTTGCCATCATTCAATGTTCTTAACACAACTTGCTGTCAATGATTAGTGATCTGGTTAAAGTATTATTTAATGATTAGTGAAACTGATTAAAGTATTTTTCTATTAAAGAGTGCAAATAATAAAAATGTTTTTACGCGTGTATTTTTGTATTATTTGCATTTAAGAATTAGCTGAACTTTCAGGTATTAATTAGTTACTGTTTAAAGTTATTTTGTTATTAAAAATATATTTTGTTTCTACATGTTTTATTATTTAAAAATATATAGAATTTAAAATTTCTTCAAAGAATCTCCTGATTTTTTAACGTCATAGGTTGGCAAGTATGCATATTTCAGCAGAGGACTTTTCATGTACTCCATAACAATGGCAAAATCCGAGTCCCAGTTTTTAAGAATTTTTTATCATCTTAATTTCCAAATTTTTGATAATCAAGCCTATCTGAATTATATATTGCTGTAGAATTGGGAAATGTTGAAATATGCACTGTTTTACACAAAACCAATATCAGTGCAAAACAAGAGAAATTCCATTTCTAGCATTTTTATATATCCAAGCACAGAGCTTGTTTGCTTGTATAGAAGTACGATTTAATTGAATGGTAGTAATTTTCAATGTAATTGAAAAATTAAATATAAACAGTGCAATATTTTAAATTTTGATTTTGTGTGATTATTTTATGTAATTTGTTCCCTTACAAATAATTTTTTTTCTTATTTTAAATCCTGATATTCTTGAAACTTTCTCAAAAGATTTTTTGAATTTTTAGAACTGAATTAATTATTAATTCAAGAATCTTGAGAAAGCATGTTATTCTGGAAAACATATTATACAGTGCTCATATAATAGTGACATTGTGTAGCTGCTGCTAAACATTGCAAGGAAAAACTGAAATGATGATTAATTGTAATTTTAAATAAAAGCATTTATATAAAGGCTTTGAAACATTATTATTGCACGTTATTCATATAAATTGACATATTATTCCATTGCCAGAGACTTGTACGGTATTGAGGATTTACTTTTCATTACTCAAGAAATCTTTATTAAGTTTTAAAATAAATATTTAAAACACCGCTGGTCTGTTTATTCATCCATCACGGATGCTCTTACGTTACAAGACATTTGCACTGATAGTGTAATTAACAAAAGATGTTTTAAATCCTACATTTTATATCTTGTGTGATCATTATATGCTGTCTAGGAATGAGTTTATTACATTTTTTTCTATCTTTAATTGACGAAAGGTAGTTGTTATGAACTGTCTGAGAAGAAGTATTTTTTAAAATGACTCTTTGCTTATACCAAATTAAAGTAAATTGTGTTCTGGGGTTAATGTCAGTTCTAAAATAATGCCAGTTTGCTATTTTTCTGTGCTTTTTAAAATTATTTTCATTGAATTGTGACTGACATTTGTTTAGTTGGTTTGGTTTATGCAATTACAACAAAGCCTCAAGAGCTATCTGCCTAAGGGAAGGGATGCCTTTAGGGACAACTTTCTAAGGAAAACTGGTTTTTATGTATGTTATACATGGAAAACCCATGACTTCCCTTTCCCCCAATGCAGCCAACCTGTTTGCTGAACTCAAAAGTTAGACTGAACTACCAGTGTTTAAAGACTTTACTGCTCAGCTGATGGTGGGCCATTTAGTTAGGATTTTGTTATGCTTGTGATGTTGCTAAGTCAATTTCTTTTTATTTTAATAGGTAAGTGCTGGTGAAGAGAGTGGTGATGAAGAGGGTGGAAAAGGAAATCAAAGTGACACAGCACCTGATGAAGAGAAGGCAAGTGCCAATACTGATGAAGAGGGTAATGAATCAGAGCACAGTGAGAAAGAAGATGAAGCTAAGCAGCATAGTGAAGGTGAAGAATCAGAACAAGAGGAGAATATTCCTGAAATTAATATAGAAAGTGCTGATGAAGATGAGCAGCATTCTGAAAAGCAGGCTGCTTCTTCTGATAATGAAATGGCTGCTGATAGCGACAAGGAGAAAGGTATAATTTATTTCTTCATTATTTCGGTATGTATTGGTTTTTTATGTGGAATTTTTTTTCTTTTGTGTGTGTGTGTGTGTGCGGGTTTGTGTGAAAATGAATAGCTTAACCTCCAGTGACACAATCTTTAGGTTCCTGGAAAATGTTCTCTTATGCAAATTCTTCAGAAGCTTAGTTAATGTAATGTGAGAACAATAATGTGAAAAATATGGTTAGGTTAAAAAAATAACAGAAGTCTACTATTTTCATTTAATAGCTATTATATATCTCTCTCATTCTATATACATGCAATGAAATCATTTTTGATAATGACATTGATGTTAGTGATGAAAGCCAATTTATAAGAAGATAATGTAAATGTGGCTGGTTGAACATTTCTTTATTCTTGAAGGGCGTGTGTATGTATACATCCATGCATGTTTCGATCTCCCTTGACCATTGTAGGAATAAAACCTCCACTGCCCACTAGTTGGCATTAGGGACCATGCTAACTATGCCTCATTCTAATAAATGTTTTAAAACTACCACTTTGACTCAAAGGGGCAATGCAATTTTATTTAAAAGAAAGAACTAAAATTATTTGATGATTTTAAAATGATTTGATTAGCAAGATTCATTATTAGCATGATACCACTTTTAGGAAAGAAAAGAGAAATAATTAAATTAAGAGACTTAAGTAGCTCTTAAAAATTAAAAGTTAGGGTTTTGTTTTACATATTTTTTATCTTACGTGTATAGATAGAAATTTTACGTGATGTCCTGGATATGATTGATGGCTTTTTCTTTCTTTACAGGCATTTTGGCATCAGTTAACAGATCTTAAGCATAATTCATAGAGTAATAAGCATAACAAAAAATATAAGTGTCAAAAAAAGTGCACCCAGTATTCGATAATTGCAAGTAAATGTTTCACATATTTAAAGCATTATAGATGGTGATAGGAAATAAAGAGATGAAAGACTACATGTTAATTGAATGAAGGCAAACATTAGCAGAGGAAGCTTATTTTTCTTTTGTTAGATTAAAAATAGTGAAGTTTCACATTGGCTCAAAACAGGGAAATAGTATCGCCTTATTACACTGGTTAATAAAAGTTTTGATTTGAGTTATAATTGGATAAATTATTTTTCTCATCGTTAAATAAATACATGCATGATCTGCATTATATAAGAACAGTATGGTAGCCATTAATTTAAAAATGACGTACTTCTACCATTTTGGGTATAGAAAAGGAAAGTAACTATCAGGTATAGTGGGATTTCAGCAACTTTCGTGGGCAACAAAATTTTGCAATTGATAAAGATGTTTTATTTTTATATGTTTTAAGCCTTTTGAAAATATGTCAACTTTTATGTCCTAAATGCATTTTTCTCTTAAAACCTTACATAATTTTAAATCTAAGTTTTTGATAGCAAACAGAGCAACTACTTTTATAATTTTAGTGTGGAAATTTCTTCTTCCATTAATTTAGATTTTCTTCTATGAATTTAATTGTTTTATGTGCTCAGTTATCTGGGATTTTTATGTATCTGGCTGGCATTTGGCATTTCCAGATCTTTCTGGATAGTCGAACTTTGGCTGTACTAAAGAATTAACAACTATTGTATTAAATAAATTAATTTTTTAAATATACTGAACACAGTGAAAACTTTTTGTGATAATATTTGTCTTATCAATAATATTTGTTAATTATTGTTTAAATAAGAAATTTGTGAGATAAAAAATTTTAAAATGGTGAAAATTAAAAAAAAAAGGTTTTTAAAACTAATTAAAAATATATATTAAGCTCTGCAATTAAATAATAAATGCTGTATTAGTTTCTGAACATTTAATATCCATTGCATGACTGTTATAAGGCTTAACTATAATTTAATAATAATAGTAAAGTTTAAAATAGTCTGAAAGTTATGAAAGTAATTGATACTGAAATATAATCAGTGTGCAGATATAGTTAACAAAATGGAACTGATTGACTATCTACTTTGAAAGTTTACTTTGTACAAGCATACTTTATTTATTGCAATATTCAAAACAGAGGCAGATTTAGGCAGTTGCAGATGTTGCGGTAAGGAGGAGTCTTTTGATCCGAGGGCTTCCGAATTGTTAAGTAATTCTTAATAAATAGCAAACATACTCCAGATCTTAACATTTTCACATGGGCTATAGGGACTAGTATTTATGTGTTGAAGCCATTTAATCAACTATTCAATTAGCAAGGAAGACAAAAACAAATCTACAGGATCTGCCATTTCCTTCTTTGTGTTAAGTAGCAAATTTTAAATCTCCGTAATGAACTTAATTTTTTATCTTTATTTAATGTCATGAACATACGGGAGATATATATCTTAGTCCCCAGAAAAGGTTAAGATGAGGTCTCGTGTTCCCCAAAACTCTCCCCACAGTTCCCCAAAATAGACGTCATAAATAGATTTCATTCATGCCACATCATAAATTTGCCATTAATAAAGGAAATACAGTAAGCAAAGTATGTGTGCAGTTCATTGCTTGATGTCGTATATAGTTGTTGGTTAATATTAGATATTTAAGAAAGATAAAGCATAAGTTTAAGAAGAGTCAAAATAATTTATTCCATTTTGCATTATTGATGTTTTAGATGATAATGATGGAGGTGATGTAGAGTCTGATACCGAGAATAAAAGTGATAATGAAGATAAGGCATCTGTTAATTTCATTCCTGAAA
>KK116103.1:367661-409119 GCA_000611955.2 Stegodyphus mimosarum
AATATATATATATATATATATAATAAATACAATAATTTATTTAGTATATATATATAAATTTTTTAAAAACTTTATTTACTTTTGTTTAATGCATTAAATAAAGACATCAAATCTTAGAAAAAAGTTATTCCGCATATTAAATTAAATTAAATTAAAATAAATTAAAAAAAAAACACTGCTCAACATTGAAAATGCATCACCAAGAAGGAGTGGTCAGAAATTTATGCAAATTTTAGAGTAGATGCAGGTCACTAAGTTATGCAAATGATGTGAAATGTGCAGCTCTCAAGACGCACGTGAAGTAAGATATAAGGGAAGGAATGGGCAGTATTTGTGTTGTTATTTCTGCCAGATGAATTATCGAAGAAAGTTGGGTTTTTGTCCCGGAGGATACGTGTAATAGGAGAGAATGCCAGGCCACCATCAACGAAGGCACTTCCAGCAAATAGACGATTTTACGAGGGTTATGGTGATTGAACTGAGAAGGGCGGGTTCATCCTTACGTCAAATCGCAGCTGATACCCACATGGATGCAAGCACGGTGCATCGGTTATGGCGAACAGGGTTGAAACAAGGGAATGTGGGAAGAAGGAGGGGTGCAGGTGCAGCCAGAGTGACGTCAGTACGCATGGATCGAAGCATCTGCTGACAACCTGTGGCGGACCCTCAAGTCACTTATACCGCGATTCTGCAGCATGTGCAAGATACCTTGGATGTTCCTGTGTCGACAAGAACCATTTCGCATGGATTGTTTGAACGTGGCCTTGGCCTGCACTCACGGCGTCCATTAAGAGGACTGCCATTGACACCACAGCATAGACGGCAATGCTTAAAATGGTGCCAGATTGGAGCGATGTGGATGACAGAATGGTGAAACTTCGTGTTCTCAGATGAGTCATGCTTCTGTTTATCCAGTGACAGTCGCCGCATACGTGTATGCCGTTGGTGTACAGATAGATCTAATCCGACAGTAACGGTGGAATGCCCCACCACGCGACAGTGTGGCCTAATGGTTTGGAGTGCTATTGCCTACGATTCCAGGTCACCTCTAGTTCGTATTCAGGGCACTATGATGACCCAACAATACTTGGATAATGTACTGTGGGCGGTGGCAATCCCCTACCTTCAGGGGCTGCCTAATGCAATTTTTAAACAGCAGGATAGCCCGATCACACAGTGCTAGCATCTGCCAACATGCTCTGCAAGGTATACAGTTGCTTCCCTGGCCACCGTACTCTCCTGACCTGTCACCAATTGAACATGTGTGGGATGTGATTGGACACCATTTGCAGACTCTGCCCCTGTCTCGTTCAGAAGACGAACTGTGGCAAATGGTTGAAAAGGAATGGAGAGCCGTACCTCAGGACACCATCCACACTCTTATTGAATCTATGCCTAGACGTGTTTCTTCGTGCATCGCTGTCCACAGTGGTCCTACATCCTACTGAGCTGACACCGTTCTCGCTCTGTATTTTGACTATCATTTTGAAATAAAGTTCACTTATTGCTGCTTGCTGTCTCTGTCTTTTTTCAAAATTACATCATTCTCTGACCACTCCTTCTTGTGTTGCATTTTCAATGTCGAGCAGTGTATTACTCCTGTGATGTGACAAAATTAAACTGAAGAAAATACTTAACTGTGTGATTCTGCTGTTTATTTCTGAAAGACAATTATACTTTGAAAGAGAAGGGTAATGGAATAGTTACTAAAAATAGAGAATATATACTATAGGCAGAAGTGATAGAGCAGAAGGATTCGCACTAGCTCCCTATCAGGTAAACAGGAAAGCTATGTGTTAATAAAAGTGCATCTGAGAAGTAAAGTATTTTCTGCATTTAAAAAAAAAAAAAAAAGGTTTTACTATAACCCTTCAATTGATTTCTTTTTTATAAGTGATAATTTTTGTTTTCGGGTATTATATTTTAGATACACATTTTCTAAATCTATTTCTTTCATTTCCTTTATGCTCATGATCAAAATTTTATTATTTTTTTAGTAAATACATTAAGTTATTCAGTTACTCATGCTCTAACTAATTTATTATATTTGGTCCGCAAAATTCCTAAGTTTAATCAAGAGAAATCAAGGAAATTAAAAGTTTCATTGGAACAGAAATGTGGCATAGTATACATTGAACCAAATCAAGCCAAATGCTGTAATGATTCTATGTGCAGAGTGATAGGGATAGTATGTGCCATAATTATAATGTGCAGAAATCCATTTGATTTCCAAATGTAATTTTGAATACCTAGGTAGTTTCCTTGCCTTTGCACACTGAGTTTCCAACATTACTACCATCAGTATTGACACGTTTCTTCAGAGGCTTATTCATTTTCTATATCATTTGGGCTAACTGATTTTTGTCAGTAATCCAAGTAATCAACTACAGTGATAACATATTGACCTACATAGCTTTCTGTACAAGTATGGATCTTGATTTTAGGAAGAGCTAGAGATTTAACTGGAGCAATATAAGGAATGTAGGTAGGATCTTTAACTTATCGATACCAAAAGCTGCAATAGTCAGGATCTACATCTTCTTGGTTGTGACTCGTGATTGTTGTCAACAGTGGTTCCATATTCAGAAGAAATGCATAAATTATTTATGCATTTACACTGAAAAAATGGGGGGGGGAAGAAAAGAATAAAGAGAAACATTAACCAAGTATGTAAATTTTTTTAAAATTAAATGAACTTATCATTTGTGTACTTTTTGACTTTACGTAAACTGAATTTTTAAGTCTTTTAAATGTAAGAACTTGGGACAAAAATTAAAATATTTTAAGTGGTTTATACCAAAAACTGAAAACCTCAGAAATTAAGTGTTAGGAATTATATTTAGAATCTAAAGAGAAACATCGCAGCTACTAAAATAATTGATATTTCACCCTATTCAGATATTCAGAAAATCCTGATACTTGTCCTGTGTCTGAAAGTTAATTATGCATTTACTGCAACACAAAACATGAAATGTTATATTTTCATTTATCTTGTTTTAATGAAGGTTATATTATTACTAAAACATATTTATTTGCTTAAAAGAAAATGCAAAATATATTATTTTTGATTAGTCTAAACAATAGAATTTTTTACTCAAATTTGTATTTTACACAACTCATTTCTAGTTTAGTTGAAATGATGAATTTAAATTTTTATTTATAGAGGACCTAAAGCTAGGTGAATAATCTTTTTATTTTTACCACGCTAAAAATAAATAAAATAAATTCTTTTATTTCTGCGAGATAAAAATATGTAACATTTCTGCACTACAGAAATTGATCCAGCCTTTTTTTAGTGGCCTAAAATAATAAAACTAATGGTGTGACACATTGTGTGCTGTTATTATTTTTTATGTAATTTAAATTGATAATAATATTAACAGTATTCAAGTAAATTAACTACAACCTTAATAAGGTTAGAAAAGAAGATTAAGTGCTTCTGGTAATTGAAATCCTATTCTGTATGCTACTTATTTAAAGTACATACAGGAATCTGCATTTATTTATAAAGAAATTTTATCTTTCAGATCAGAAGTAGGTGGTCTTATAGCAGATATATTCGGTGAAAGCGATGATGATGAAGAATTTGAGGTATTTCTTTTTAATTGTGTTAATTTTAATATTATATTAATATATTATTAACAATATATTAAACTAATAATGTATTATTTTGATGTTTTATTTCCTTTTCTAATTCCTTTTGATAATATTTTACGATTTTTCCAGTAATGATTGTTTTGCTAGTTTTCTCAAACTATTTAGCAATATTTATTGTGCCATTCTGCTACAAAAAGGTCTATCAGCCAGTTTTCATTAATGTTTGAAAACATAAAAAATAATTATGCTACCAATATTGGGGAAAAATCGACAAGTGTAGTGGCATTAATAAAAAAGTAAAAGGAAAAATATTTTCTTAAATACTAATATATGATTATAAATTATTACTTCTCTTTTAGGGTTTTAATGAAGAAGATATTGGAACTGGCAAAACCGCCAAAGAAAGTCCTACCAAGGCTAAAAAGGAGAAGAAAAAGCGGTCAGCTAAACGTAAGTTTTTAGAATTTGTACTTTGCTGTTTTTAAATATTTACAAAATCTCACACCATTTCAATGATACATATATACAGTTTCAAATTGTAATAATTTTTTTGATTTTTTCTGTGATATGTATTCATTATATTTTATATCAGTTTATTCAGTACTTATTTTCTCTGTGAAATGCTTAAATAGTAGTATATGATGTAAATGAAACGAAGAAATACTTTCAAAGAAGAATATATGATAATAAGCGATTGGTTTCCACAACATGCATCATAGCACTCTGGATAGTTTATACAGATTCTGTGAAATATTTCAGTACTTTCACAGAAAAAACCTTCAGCAGACCTCACAAAGATAGGAAATTTGTGCGTGTGTTTCGCTCAGTCGCAGTCTTTGAACTGTTAGGAGACACGAGACGACATGTGCTGACATTGCTGGAGGAATAACTTCTTCAGTAAGTTTGTCATCAAAGCTTCTCTGTTTCAGAACAACTGACGGACAAATGTAGCTCTTCTAATATCTTTGATTATAATGAATGAGATACAACTGACATCAAAACATAGCCAAAAAATATAAAAGGCCATGACTAATTCAGTCTGCAAACTGTATCAGACAGAGCAAGAACCCAGAATGCTTGTAGATTCTCAACTAGAGAGACTTGCTGCTAGCAAGTTCCTCACATAATGAGGATAAACATTTATCTTTTAGATAATTCGTTTCTATAGACTCAGTATTAATAGTAAATTATCATTATTGTATTCTTAATAAAGGTTTTTGTAAATATTTAATAAATGTGTTTTTAATTCAGTATGCCGTAAGTAATATGCAACCTAACCACAAAATACAAACCAATCAGCTACAAATTCTTACATGGAGTAGACCTGTAAGCACATTGTCATCACCCAAAGCCTTTAGTATACAAAGATAGAATAAGATTATCAGTGTATTGGTGCTAAAGTAGGAAAAACATCTAATAGGTACTGTGTGAGTTTTTGTTTTTGAAAAACACTTAAACATTTGAACTGGTTTAAAAATTACTTTCAAGGCCATGATATTGACAATTTTACAATATCATAGCCTTGAAAGTAATTTTCAAACCTGTTAAAATGTTAATCCACTGGTCCCAGCATTGCATGTTAAATGAAAACACTCACTTGTTTTAGGGTTATTTCTATTACAAAATGTGCATTATCATGTAACATTATACTTTACTGTAACTTTTATCTTTGAAAGCAGTTGCATCATACTTTTGAACTTGTTTAATTTTAATGTGTCTACAGTATTCGTCTGTGCAGCATTTCAGCAAATAATATTTCCTTAATGTGTTCCTTCATTTTTAAACATTTTTATTATATCTAATAGAATATAATTTTCTAAGAAGAAATTGAACATAAATTTTTCTTTTTTCAGATTGTTTGTTAAGTTTGTGCATTCATCAACTGATGTTAACTTTTTCCGTACTTCTTTAGCCTACTGTGTCAAACATGGATAATTTGTGAATCTGAAATATTTAGGAAAATTAAAGCTTTAGGTTTTTGGTCAATTTCTAGCCATATTACTCTATTTTAAATTTCCAAATATAAGAATTTTCATCTGTTAATGTTTTAATGTGAATTGGTTCTTTTAGAATAGATATTATTACTCATTACAATTAATTTTAAACCTTATAACTAGTACTTTCAACAGCAAGAAAGGTTTTTATACTTTATGTGACTGTAATCCTACTACAGTATACCATATTTTAGAATTTCAAATCTGTGTAGCATTTTCAAATTGTTTCAAGTATCAATAATCTTTGCAATAACTGTGCAGAAATTTGAAGCAACACTAAAAGAAATAAATAAATTTTTAATAAAATTCAATAAAATTTTAAGAAAAGAAATGATGTAAAACTAGTGAAACATCAAACTTCAGAAAAGTGAAAATAATTTGAAAGCATCTTTTACTACATTATGCAAGTGATTATCATAGCTTCAAGTTCACAGGTGATAGTTTTGAAAAGAGTGGTTTTTAAGGAGTTGGGTGAGAAGCTCATTTTGACAAAGTAATGAAAATGTGAAGAAATTGCTTGGTTCACATATGGAAAAAATAAGTAAAATTATTTCATGATTTCAATAAGTATCATTTAATGATATTGAAGATGAGATTAAATTAGTTTGAAAATATAGCCAGGTAAAGCAATTGAAAAGACTTGAAGGATTCAAGCTTGTTGAAATCACCAATGAGTTTTATTTAACCTAATTCCATTTTCATTTTGCAAATATGCATTTTTCGAAAATAAATATGAAGTGCTATAAATTATGTGAAAAATTGTTAAGTCTTTTTAAAAATTTTTGGTGCTTATGTATTAGTGCAACCGCCATAGTAGAAGTTACCAGCTTCTCAAGACAGCAATCATGTGCATAGCAATTCTTCAGTTTTAACATGCAGAGTTGAGATGTTTTTATACATTCTTTTTGTATTCCAAGTTCTAGTGGCTTGAATAGATAAATCAGGTTACGATTAAAGATGTTTAAAGGCCCTAAGCACTTGAAAGGATTTGGTGACCTTACACATGCTTATACCAGTTTTCCTTCCCTCCCTCCCTCCCAGTTTTTGTTTAGCTGCACTATGTATTCCATGGTAAAACCAACAATGGGATTTTGTTTGGTGGCTTCTTTTCTTAATGCCTTAAGCATGTGCTTGTGGTATCTAATCAGACTTGGCTCAGTTTCAAGATAATTACCACTGGCATGTCTTAATAAGTGCAGTTTTGCTGTATAATCATCAGAGTACTTTTCTGTTAAAGCCATACTGCAAATTTTTGGTTCTGCATAATTGTATTTAGATGTATTTCTCCCTGCAGCTTTGGCTTATATTACATGAAATAGAATGATTAAGAACCGCAACAAGGAACGTTCTCTAATTTCCTAACAGAATTCCCTCAAAATGCACTGTGAACTATTCTTTTTTATTTTTGTGAATAAATTAATTTCTACTGTTTTGTTGTGCCCATTGATTTTAGCATTAGAATGAGATAAGGAACTGGCACATATCTCTCTGATATCATTATTATTCTAATAAACCATTGTGTTGATTCATTTGAAGCTAGCATTGGTTTGCAAAATGTAATAGACATTAATTCCTGATATCACAACTAAGTGAATCTTGTGACAGTTACTAAAGGATTGCAGCATCCTACAAATCATATCTGTGTTTAGACACTTCTTTTCTTCCCAGCATGTGCAAAGGCTGCATAGCCATTTTGTGTGTGAGTTAAAGTTTTTGAGATAGTTATTAGACTACAATCTTTGTTTGTCTCATTCTTAAAGAAACAAGGTAGCTTCATCTGTCCCAAAAGTAAAGTCTATTGCAGGAGGAAAAACGATTTGAAGAAAAACATTCTATGATTGATTTTTATAACTACAGTTATTGTCAGGAAAGAAGCCAAATCAAACTGGCAACACCTGAGTCTGAGGAAATATGCCAAAACAAAAAATTCACTAAGTAGAATGAATGTCTTTAATGGAAAAATACCAGTAACAGTAGCTTCATAATCTGTTGCTCCAAAAAGTTTGAGAAATTTTAATGACTTATTTGGACTATCAGTGATATTATCACAGCCATTATAATGACTAATATAGACATTTTACTTAAAAATGTTCCCACTCTTGATTGTAAAAACAATTTGTATATACTGTGACAATTGTAGAGTATATCATTAATGTCTGTAATGTATCTTATGGTAGCTAATGAGTAAGAATGGACCCAAGAGATATCCAAAACAGGGCAATATTTGACACTTGCAATTACTTTGTGCTTTTGAGAGAAGAAATGCCCACTCGCATGGTGTAGATAAATAATTTGTATTTTTCTGTCTTTAGTAACATAATCTGAAAACTGAATCTCTGTTTTCTATGTCAGTTGTTAAATAGTTTACTAGTCTTGTTTTTTAGTAGAATATGCTACTATATATTGCTCATTTAGCATCTAATGCACTAGATTGGGATAGAACCACAATCCCAAATGTGCAGTTTGGTATAGGGTCCCATTTTACTCAGATGTGCACTTTGTTATAGTCCTGAAGCTCCATTTTCCTTTTTATTTGTACTGGAGGGAAAGATAATGATCTAGTCTAGGACTTGAAAGAATACCAGTATAAGAAATACCAGGAGATTACCATTGTTATGGGGTAAAGTTACACGAGTAAACCAATAAATCATATAAAAAAGTTCTAAATCATTCTTTAAAAATGGTACTGGGGAATATATGTCGAGGAGAAATATGTGGGTAAGCATAAATATTTCACCTGGCAGCATCGTTTGAAGCTAATTTTGGTTTCAGAAAATGTTTTGCATTAAAATTTTGTTATGTTGACCTTTCAAAGTTCTAATTTGGCATAGTCTGCTTGTAACATAACTTATAACATGACAGATATGTTAGAAACACCTTTGTAGCTTAATGAAAATTATAAGTAAGGGATAGATCGATAAAAAGCAACGATTTTTTTTTTCTCTTTCTTTCATTAAGGAGAGGGTGCAAGTAGCAGAACTGGAAGAAAATATACTTTTTTTTAAACACTGTCTGGGAGCTGCAGATAGTTTTAGAGGCTGTCATGTCTATTAACTCATAATTTTTATGAAAACTAATGAAGTTTTAATTTGCAATCTTGTATGCAAAATTAATTTTTCTGCAAATTTTGCAATTTTATTTTTCTTTTTAAAGAGAGCAAAAATTATGCCAGTTTGGCACAGGGTCTTTATTTTTTTTAAGCACATAATTTTGACAAATATTTGAGCTGCCATTTGGATTTTTTTAAATATATCCAAAATAAGTTCTGTATTTTCTGGAGTGAAATATTCTGTAGGAGATCATTAGATTTAGTAACTTTTTAACACTTGATTTTAAAACCAATTTGGCTATGGAAATATTGTAAATAGTTTGTAAATTTTGTGATTTTGTTTTGGTTAAGAACTAGTAATTTCATTCATGATATTGTTAAAATAACAACAATCTATTAAAACTGCATTAATTTCAAAAAAAAAAAAAAAAAAAAAAAATTAAAAAAACAAAAAATAAAAAAAAAAAAAAAAAAAAAAAACACCAGTCCTCCCTTCTTGATTGTGAAACAAGGTAATAAATGTTATGAAATAGAAATTTCAAATTTATATGTGAGGGAACTGTGCTGAAATAGGTTTTCTTCTCTGATTTCTGCTTGCATATATGAGTTTTTCACTCATGTAATTTTTATAAAATATTTAGATCAGTTGGCCAGTTTCATTTAGATTCAGTCACTTTTCTCTGTTAAATTCACTTTATGGTTTTCCTGATTTTTATTTTCAGAAAATTGGTAGCAAATAATAATCTTTATAAAATGTTACCATTAAATTTATTAATGATGACATTTTAGTCAATCAGTAAATATTAGATAATTTGGCAGTGTTTTTATATATTTCAGGACAGGCCAGCGGGAAAAAATATTCAATTTATGGTATCGTGAAACTGGGATTGGACTGTGTTTTCATTCAAATTTTCCTGTAAAGTAAAATGTCTGGGAATACTACCTCATACGTTTCTATTTATATATATTTTGATATATATGTTGGAAATTAATGTCGATCTGTATTATATGTGCTATTATCTTCATTTTCAGTCATGTCTGATTCAGAAGACGAAGCTGCAGATGAAGACAAGGAAGAGCCTGAAGTAGAAGCTGATGGAATAATTGAAGATGTGCCTGCACCACCTGCAGATGAAGAAATGCCACCGCCTTCGAAGAAGAAGAAAGTTGAATCAGATGACTCAGATGATGATGTCGACAGAAAAATGAGGTGGATTAATAGAATATCTATGTTACTTGCATTAATATTTTTAGATTATGGCTGGAATTTTTTTATTAACTTTTTATCCTTTATGGATTTATTTTTGATAAAATACTGAGTTATTTTGCTGTGTAGATGGGATGTTTAAGAATGTATTATTTATTCCCACCAAGTATTTTTACCATATGATTTAGAAGTATTGAATTTATTTGCATAATTTACAATTTTCTCTGTTTATTAGGAAATGGAATCCTCGACAAATGATGACTTGACATCTAGATTTAGTCATATTGATATTTTCAGACAATAAAATTAGTTAAAAGAAAGGGGGTAATATTCAAGGAAATGTTAAGTCATATTCACATACTCATTTTAATTATACAAATAATGCATTTACTACTCCCTTCAGCATAATTCTCCACAGTATAGGTTTCTTTGTCAGTTTTGAGTATTGAGATTAGTGAAAAAGAGGTTATACCTGTTAGAAGTCCTATCGTGATTTAGAAAGAAACATGCAGAATTTTGTAGACATATATATTAAGGATTATAGTAATGAAAATAACTTTATGCAATGTAATTATAAAGAGAAGAAAACACCTTTATAAGCATAAAGTTTATTCCTGACTGCAGTTTCATATGAACTTGGCCTAATTTTTATGTTTATGCTAATTTTTGCATTCAATTTCTTCATTTGTTTACAACACCTGTTAAAATTTACAAATAGTAAATACTTTTCTCCTTGTTCTGAGTGAAGAATTATATCTCTGTGATTCGAGTCCCACCAACAGCTGAGTGGTTAAGACCACTGAATACTGGTTGTTCTATGCCAGATGATCAGGCTAGCTGCATGGTTGGTTATTATAGTTTTTTCCTATATGTAAGTGAATGCAACCCATTTCCCTTCAGAAAGGTCCTCCACGAAGACATCCCTCCTTTTAGGCAGATAGCTTTCGTGGCTTTGCCCTATTCAGTAACCTAGCCTAATGCCTTTAACCTAAACTAACTGTAGCAATCACCGGACTACCTTTCTTGAAAGGCGAACCTCAGATGAAGACAGAGGAGAACAGGTGGGATGTGGGTCGAGGAGAGAAGAAGCCTTCAGCCACCGTACGAAGGTCCTTATTAAGTGATCAATCAAGGTGACAGAGTTGTCACAATTTCCATATGGGGCAAGCTAAGACAGTAAGCATCTTTTCTTGTAACAAATGCTGTTTGAGCCGATCAATGCATACTGTCTTAGCTTTGCCCCATATTGAAATTGTGACAACTTTGTTGTCTCGACTGATCACTTTATGAGGGCTTTCACATGGTGGCTGAAGGTTTCTTTTCACTACATCATGTCCGGGTCACCAATTTAGGAGTTTTTGCACTATGTACACATTAGAATGCTTGATAAAACCTTATAAAGTAAGATGTAAACTATCCATATTCAAATTAGAATTTATTTTTCACAATTACTTAAGCTCACAGAATATATTACAGAATTTGTAAAATCAAAACAATAGGAGCTTTTAATAGTGTACTACCGAATATCAAGTCCAAACTGTCAGTGAACTCCAATGCCTGTCTGAAAAAGCTTACCATCAAATTCCCATGTGAGAAGAAGGTGTGCCAAAAACAGCCGTTTCTATGTCATTTTGTCTCTTCAAATATTTATTCATGCCATTTGGGTTATTGAATGCTGCGGCTACATTCCAGAGGTTTATTGATCACATTCTCAGTGGAATGGAGTTTTTCATACCATACTTTGATGATGTTTTGGTAGCATCTGAAAATGACACCCAACACATGCAACATCTTAAGATTGTGTTCCAGTGATTCACAGAGTATGCTATAGTACTAATTGCAGCTAAATGTGTTTTGGGTAAATCAACTGTGAAATTTCTAGGACATATGATAACTCCAAGGGTATCACTCCATTGCCAGAGAAAGTTTCAGCAATTGGAAATTTTCCAAAACCAGAAACTGTGAAAGAACTTCTGCGTTTTCTGGTTATGTGCAATTTTTCTGCTGTTTTATTCTGCATGCTGCAAAAACTGAAGCAATACTTAATACATACCTAAAATGAGCAACAGAAAATGATAAAAGACCAATTGCATGGATGGAAGTAACCACAAATTCATTTGAGAAATGTAAGAAAGATCTGTCAGATGCCACGATTTTGTACCATCTTTTATTGGAGGTCCCGCTTACAATTGTAGTTGATGGTTCTGACACAGCTCTTCACCAACAAGTTGAAAAAGGATGGCAATCTCTTGCTTTTTGCTCAAGTATCTCCAACACAGCAGAGATACAGTGCATATGATAGGGAGCTCCTTGCGTTATATATGGCCATAAGCCACTTTTGACATTGGTTGAAGGCTGTAACTTCATTTTATTCATGGACCACGAACTGCTTACATTTGCATTTAGGCAAAAAGAAGATAAATGCTCCCCACAAGTAAGACAACTGGATTTTATTGGCCAATTTACAACTGATATTTGCTACTTAAAAGGTTCAGCCAATGTAGTAGCGGATGCGCTGTCATGGATTCATATAGCTACTGTTAGCACACCATCTGCAATCGACTACTACCAGCTTGCCAAGGAGTAGGAAAAGAATCCAGATATTTTATCAGGACATTCGACACCTCATTAGTGCTACAGCCTTTCCCTATTGGTCAGCCTCCAGTTATTTTGCACTGTGATATCTCCACTGGTCGCATTCGTCCTTTTGTTCGACGGTCATTTCGTCGAGCAGTGTTTAGCAGCCCTCACTCTCTCTCTCACACAGGGTTAAAGCCTCAGTAAAACTGATCAATGAAAGATGTGTTTGGCCTTCAATGAAAGCTGATATGGCATCTTGGGCTCGTGAGTTCTTACAGTGTCAGAAATCTAAAGTGACAGTCTATACCAAAAGTAAAATTAGTATTTTTGGGCCACCTAGTCATAGATTCGAACATGTGCACAGCAACCTCGTAGGACCTCTCCCTTCATCTGAAGACTTTCGATACTGTCTCACCTGTGTCGATCGTTTTTCCAAATGACCTGAGGCATTTCTGTTAATAGATATATCCGCACAGACTGTTGCAGTAGCCTTCTACTTGAGTTGGATCTCCAATCTAGCTAACTGCCTACCAGGGAAGGCAATTTGAATCATCACTCTTTGATGCATTGACAAAGTTCCTGGGTACAGCCCGACGCCGCACATCCCCATACCATCCGTCTGCAAATTGCCAAGTTGAAAGATTTCATCAGTAGCAATAATCAGTGGACTCTTGTATTGCCTACAATTTTATTAGGGTTCAGACGCACATGGAAAGATGATCTGCAAGCAACCATAGTGAAATGGTACAAATGGTGTAAGGAGCTCCCATTCGTCTCGCAGAAGAATTCATGTGCTCTACTCCTAGAACGCCATATCCATTCGCTATTGTCGGAAAGCTTCGTGAATCTATGCAATGCCTCCTTCCTCCTACAAATAAACCTTGTGGCAAGCAAGCGGTATTTGTCAGCAAAGACTTAGCCACATGCAGTCATGTTTTTCTTTGACGGATGTAGTGAAAAGAAGCCTTCAGCTGTCATACGAAGGCCCTTATAAAGTAATCAGTCGAGGTGACAAAGTTGTCACAATTTCCATACAGGGCAAAGCTAAGACAGTAAGCATCGATTGGCTTAAACCGGCATATGTTACAAGAAAAGATGCTGAAGACTCAGTGCCTACAACCCCTCAGAGCAAACTTCCCTCTCTACAACAGAAGATCCAATGAGAAAATGGGAGATTCCCACCTCACCAGCAGCTGTTCCTGCACCGAACTGTGAATCACTGCCATTGATAACTCGCTGTGGCTGACGTGTATGCTTCAGTCCACGGCATAGCTAAAATCTCGCTATTGCTGGTAGAGGGCTGCCTGCAGCAATCATCTGACTACATTTCTTGAAAGGCACGCCTCGGATGAAGACAAAGGAGAACAGGTGGTGACGTGGCTCATGGAGAGGAGAAGCAGACTGGCATCGGAGTTCACTGACACTCTGGACTTGATATTCGGTGGTACACCGTTAAAAGCTCCTATTTTTTCGATTTAACAAATTCTGTAATATTTTCTGTGTGCTGAAGTAACTTGTGTAAAATAAATTTTAACTTGAATATGGATAATTTGCATCTTTATAAGGTTTTATTAAGTATTCTAATGTGTACTTAGTGCAAAAACTCCTAAACTAACCCCCCCCAAATCTTTAATATTAATGAATTTCATATGACTTTATAAGTTTGTTCCTCATAAATCAGTAATTCTCAATTTTTTTTTGTTTGTTTTCGGTGTCATACCTTCCATTTTTTTTGTGTGTGATATGGACATATGCTTTAAGTTTCCTTATGTCAAGTAGTGATTTCCAAATGATATATGCAGTTGAAAGTATTTTTCATGTCTATAATAAGGTCCTATACATTTAATGTTCATTTTATTTGGTAGTATCAATATAAAATTATTATAATTATATGTATTAAAATGGGAATTTTTAATAATGTATAAATAAATTAATACTTTTATTAGTTTTTCTGTTATTTAATGCCTTGCAATAGCTTGATAATGCTGAATATTGGTAGTTTGACCCAGATTTGAATTCCAATGAACAGGTTGCTTCACAGGTGTTTTTCTGATTCCATATTAGCTTGTTTTGAGCCGTTTTCTCTGTTATCATGTTATGAATGAATTTCCTATTGAAGGTTCTCTATGAGGACAAAATAGTTTTAATGTGCTTTGCTACCGTAAAAAACAGTCCAGTCAAGTTGCTGCTCCTACATGATGCTTTTGTTAAAACTTTTCTAGCTCTTTCTATCTTTTTGTAATGTGATTCCAACTGCGATTTAGCTATTGCCAGATTAAGAGAGAGATAATTTGGGCAGTATACTATTATGTTTAGTTTATATAGTTAGTTCATTATAACTCTAAATTGTACTTGTATTAAAACATTTAACTAGAATGCAATCAGAACAGAACAGCTATTAATTTTTGAACATATTATTCATGAAAAGTTTTCAAAATTATGTGTCTGCAAAACTTCACAGGCCCACAGGTGTCCCAGTTGACCACTGAATGGGCAGTTTGACCTGTGTTCAAATCTTGGTCAATGTCAATGATGTCAATGTTTTCCCCATGTGTGGCATGTACTCATGTCAGTTTCCCTTAGAAAGTCTTCTACAAAGGCATCCTTCCTCTCAGGTTAAGAGTTCTCATATGCTTTGCAATCCTATAAATTCAGATTCTAAACTCCCCAAACATTTTACTACTAAAACATTCGTAAAATGTTTGCTCTCTCTCTCTCTCTCTTTTTTTTTTTTTTTTCGGATCTGTTAAGATTAGTTGATTGAATAATATTTCAGACTGGTGATACATTTTGTTGTCACTGTGTCAGAACCTCAAATTTGTAGAATTTCTCCTTTAAGAGAAGCATATGCAAAGGATCAAGCATATGACGCTTGGTTTCGAAAAACACAATAATTCTTAAGAAAATATAGCTTCCTAGTTTTGGCATTGTACATAGCTATTTTACTGTATGTATTTTCAACGAAATGAACCTATTCTATAGATATTCTGTTGCATTTTTAATTTGGGAAAGATTCCACATCTCTTAATGTTAATATTAGAAAACGGTTAAATTGTGTAAGTCTGCAAATAATTAAATTTTAAAACATTTCTAGCTTTCTGAGTATGATGCAAGGTATTTGCTGGCAGATATATTTTGTGAAATGGTATAATTTCTTCTTGAATATTATTCTGTTATTATTGAATGTTCATACTGATATTTAAATGGTATGCAGTTATACTAAAATGGAGATTATGCATTGTTACAGTGTTTTCTCCATGCTATGTAAGTACCGAAAAAGTGTATAATATTTCACAGGAGATCTTAACAGTAAGTTCTGTTTACAGGGAAGATTTTATATCAGATTTCGATCTCATGATGCAAAAAAAGAAGGAAGAGAGCTCTAAGAGGAGACGACGAAGAGATGTCGATTTAATTAGTGATAGTGATGACTTGATTGCAGATATTATCTCTCAAATGAGACAGGCAGCTGAGGTAATTGTGTATTGTTTTGTTGTGTACTTTGTTTAAAAAGAAAAATTTAGCATTCTGTAATTGGGAAAGAATGACATTTTAAGAAACACTGAGTGCAAGAGAAGTGTTATTTGTGTAGTTTTATTTTAGCAGAAATGCTTTCAGCGGTACAACATTGTTTCTTCTTGACCTGCAACTAAATGAAAGATGTATACTATAGACAGAAAGAAAGAACATGTAAATTCGTTGTTTTTTCTTTCTCTTTGGGATACTTATTGTTTAGTTGCAGCTTAAGTAAGCAGTAGTGTTTAGTTGCTGAACACTACTGCTTACTTAAGCTGCAACTAAACAATAAGTATCCCAAATATTAGAAAACGGTTAAATTGTGTAAGTCTGCAAATAATTAAATTTTAAAACATTTCTAGCTTTCTGAGTATGATGCAAGGTATTTGCTGGCAGATATATTTTGTGAAATGGTATAATTTCTTCTTGAATATTATTCTGTTATTATTGAATGTTCATATTTAGAGTTCATATTCATATTTAGAGTTCATATACTGCCATTTTGAGCGTGAATTATCATTCTGGAGGAATATGTTTAACGATTCACTGACAAATATGATTGTTTTTTGAATGGGTTCATGGGTTATAATTTGTATAAATTTGTATTAATATAAACAGTGGGGTACTCGAGTTTCTGGGCAAGAAGTGAACAAGCATTTCGAAGTTATTTCATTTTTTTCTAATGAAGAAGTGTTAAACAACTTTTAGCTTTTGCAGATGTGAATTGTTTCATTAAAGGGTTCTAAATTTGGTGGCTTATGAACATGAACATTTTACTGCTTTTAAAACCAATTTTTATAGAAAATTTTAAATTCGGAGATCTGGAAATTTTTTGATGATTTTTTAAGCATTATAACATTGATAAATTTCATTAAAATAATGGTAATATATTAAATTATAAATAATATTAAAATAAAACATTTTTATTTTTCGTTGTCATATTATTGACTTTACTTTCCATTTTGGCGACTTATTATACAATATTTTGAATCTGAAAAATAAACAAGGTAATAAATACTATAAAGCATGATTTACGAAACATGTCAGTTATTTGGCATCTTTATCAGCTTTTGAAGTCATAATATCTGGGTTGGAATGAATTCGGTGCAGTGTGTTTAGATCATGGTTTTCTAATAATTTCTTTGTATGTTTCTGAAACTGTACTGTACTTGAAAGCTTTCTTTGCAGTTAAAATCTCTACAGATTTTTCAGAATCACTTACAAAAATCATGTATCCTATCTGTTGTGAACTGTGCGAGATAATATGCTGTACCAGAAATTTTTAAAAGTGTTATTATATTCTGACTCATTGTATTGAATATTATCACTGTCTCTTATCCCTTAGCTAAGTACTTGTATTTAATTTCTAGATTTTTGCCTTTGTAAGTTAATAGTACTTATACCATAAAACATTCGATAGTGTTATCATGGTTTCTTTTGGTGTAAAATCATTATTCACCCATGTTCTGCTAGAAGATGCATTTGAATGTATAGAAATTGGACTTCAAGAAATTCTTTTCTCGTGTGTCGAATTGATGAGTTTATCTCTCTTACTCAACTTTATCTGAAAGAGATAAATTTTGTTTTTAAAAATAAATATTACCACCACATCAAGAGATTAGCCATGTGAAGCCCTCTCAGTCCTTGCTGATATCTGTATGCATTATTATGAATCCAAATGATTTGCAATATTAAACTTCCCAATATGCGGTTCTGATATATTGGCAATATATTTGCACTGTTTGGTGGCAATAAAAATGATTTCTGAAGTTTATGGTTTCGAACTGAAGTAATTATACTTGATTAATTGTGATTTGTATAAAAATTCTTATAATTAGAATCTTATTTTCTCTTATTGCATTATGGGACTAACTTTAAATACTGATTTCATAATTGTAATAAGATATAGTAAAAGAATCTATGCAGGGTTTATATTGTATAAATTTGTATCTATATGTATATGCAAATTTGTCTAAATTATGTTGTATAATTTTATCATTTTATTGAAATATTTTTACAGGAGGACAAGGAGTTAAACAAGCAAAAGAAAACAGCTACCAAAAAACTGAAAATTTTATCAATGGTCATGTCACAATTGAAGAAGCAAGATCTGAAGATGGCATTCTTAGAACAAGGTGTCTTGCATGTGATTGCAGAGTGGTTGGCACCATTGCCGGATCGTAGTTTACCTCATCTTAATATACGAGAAGGCATGCTAAAACAGCTCAGTGATGTAAGTTGAATTCTATGTTTGATGTATTTGCCTAGTAAATTTTCATGTCCTTAGAAAAGTCTTTTAAAACTTTTGGACTGTTTAATATATACTAAACTTAATATATTAAATTATGTTTTACTTCTAAGCATTTATCGTTTGTTTAATTTTGTAAACGTTGCTACTGTGCAGAATATAATATCTTTAATTTATCTTTCTGTATCTGCTAACTTTTGTGAATTTTCCTTAGTTTTTATGAAGAGTATTCTGATTTTACATGCAAAATAAATTTTTTTTTTTACGAATAGTAAATTTTTCTATAAAATATAATTATAAATTTCAATCCATAAAATATATAAATAAAAATGTTTGCAAGCTAAGTAATTAATTCCATCAATATCTTTCCAACAATGTCTGCTAGAGAAGCTTCTTACTCTGAACCACTTATATTTGCATTATAACAGAATTTTTTTCTGTGACTTGCAACTGTAGCCACCAGTCCAAATAAGTAACTACAATATGTACTCCTTAATAGTTTGTGAAAGGCTGGAATTATTCCAACTCCATCTAAGGAAGCAGATGGGTTGACTGTGAAAGCTCCTGATTTTATGTTTGTTTATAAATGTGATTTCATCTTGCAAGCCTGAAAGACGTAATTTTGTTTTAGCTTATCGTTTCCTTAGCAGCCGTTAAAAATGTTCAAATATAGGAAATACAGTATAAAATTTAGCACATACAATGACAATATAGACGTTTATTTTCTCTTCAATAAATAACTCACTGTTTGAAATTTATGTATAGTGTTATCTCATGTAGCTGGTGTTTGTAATGTAAGATGCTGTTTGTTATTGGCTACATGAGCATACTTTTAATCCATTCTCAGACCTCATCAAAAACATAAAACATCATAAAATTACAGAGAATATTAAAAAGGCCACCATTTTGGGAGATGCTAAGAATTAACTAATTTATGAGCAATTGAAATTATTTACATAATCTGTGTATTTATTGTCTCACTATTATTTAGCTCGGTTTAATCAGTTTTCAGATTCAACTGTTCTTAACATTCTTGCACATCTGCCTGTGACCTTATGGGAAGTATGTGTTTTAAGAAATTGTCTGCGTGAAAGTGGTCTTCATGATACTTCAGGATGGTTCTGAAATAGTGTATGGCACTAATAATAATGGTTCTGAAATAGTGTATAGCCATTGAACAGATCAGATGTTTTCTGTTCTTCAAGTATAAGATGCTACTGTTTGATTATGGTCAGCGCCTTTTCCCACTCTTAATTAAGTTTTTGCTTTAAAAAATGCAAAATTACCACTTCTTCAGAAGCTCCTGTACAATTGTATTTGGAATTAACTTGGTATTCTCTTCCATCTCACTTAAAGAAACTCACCTCTGTGCTTTCTTGTGTTCCGATTTAAAAGTGTTTGCAGTTCTTCAATAACAATGTAATATTAAAAATATTGTTTTAATAATATAATATTTAGAAAAATTATTTTTTCATTTTCTTTGTTATATTCAGTCCATTTTTTGTGTTTGATTGAAACAAAACAAAACCAGTTTAGCTTTTTTATTGAATATCTGGTGAAATTAATGTATAGCTTATACGGCAAAACTGAATTTGTTATGTAAGGTATTTTTTGACTTGGGCATTTGCTCATTAAATAAGTTAGCATTGTACATAGTTCAAACATAAATATTCAACTGGTTTTAATATAATTATGTCATAGAACACTTTATGCGGTCTTTTGAGAAATAAAACCATTTTCATATAACGATTCATAATATCTTGAGTATGTCTTGCCTTTAGAATAGTATTGTTTAGTATCTCTTGCCTTTAGACTTAATGCTGCAGTATCATGCTTTGCTTCAAGCTTTGAACTGCAATGTAGAAGGCTATAAAAATTTTTACATGTGCATTTTTAATTAATGAACTTAATTAACTCAAATACTACTACTACTAATGATGCTTATTATTTTAAAATTAAGTGCAGTTTATTAAATTTTTCATTATAGTGTAGCAATAGCTGAAATATTTACTTATACTGATTATACTTATTTATTTCTTTTAGCTGAAATATATATAATATACTATTTATTTTTGTATAGTTACCTTCATTTGACCAGAGTCTTTTGAAGTCAAGTGGAATTGGTAAAGCGCTGATGTACCTATACAAGCATCCAAAAGAAACCAAGGAGAACAGAGAAAGGGCAGGTAGACTTATAACTGAATGGGCTCGCCCTATTTTTAATGTAACTACAGATTACTCAGTATTGTCAAAAGAGGAAAGAGAACAGAGAGATCATGACCATATTCCAAAGAAGCGCAAATTAAAGTTAGTATTTGAAATTCTATTACTGATTGAACCGTACTTGTAATTAAAATTGATTTTCAGTTATTTAGAAATCTGCATTTAAGTATACATATATTTATTCTCTTTCCAACATTTCTGCTATTTAAAGTGTGGTTTTGATAATTGCTATTTATCAGATTGACAAATCAAATTAAATTCTAAATAAAAAAATTAAATAAATAAAATCTGTTGGTCATTTTTTAACATATTCTTAACATGGTTGTAATACTTGGCTTGTAGATCACTGAAAAATGGCAAAAATTGATGCAATGTAAATGGAAGAGTGCTTTATGTGTTTTGATAAGGAAGATTTTAGCATATTTTATGAAGATAAAAGCAGAATTGTGTGTTGTCACACGATGTGAACAAAATAGCATTAAAATAAAGTGGTATTGCTAAATGTATAACTACAAAGCATTATACTTCTTGCTGATGTGTAAAATTAATTTTTTTTAATGCTGCATGTGGTAACAGTGTTGCAAAAGTTTATTTTTTATTTAGTTTTCAGCATACCTGCATGGTGGTATACTTAAACGATTTTTATATGTAATTCTTCCAGTGCAGTTTTATTGCAATTTTGTTTCATCCATGAAACTGATGTAGGATTCTTTCATATTTGGCTCATTTTAGAATGTGCCATAAATGAGAAAGCCAGTTTGGTTGAATTGTTAGAAACTGATGTGATTATTTTAGTATATGAATATTAATTATTGTGTAAATTGTTCTTAGTGTAGTGTTATATATGAAATGATGGGCACATATTTGTTGTGACAATTCATTGTTTTTTCTACAAAGATGGAGAGTATAATAATTAAAAAAATATTGTTAGTATGTCGCATTAACTTTGTGATACTGGAAAACTGCATCATTTTTTATGCCTTGGACATTATGATGTTATAATCTATACTATTAAAATCTGTGCAAGTCTGTCTGTTTTTGAATAATGGAGAGTTGAGTTTTGAGAGAGGTAATCCAGATTCCAAAAATTTGTGGGAAGCCATTTCGACTATTCTTATATTCACACGACTTTAATTAGCAGTGATATTAATTAAAAACTATGAAAACGCTAATTTTTACCCTCATTTTTTTGAGTGGCAACAGTTTTGCTTGTTGAAGCTAAAAATTTGCTTTTTTTCGAGAAGTGTTGCCTCTGCTCGCTTTCAAATCCCAGAGTTCGTTAGTAAAAAGTTTCTAAGTTTTACAAAATGTGAAATAAAAATATCACTGCCAAACATTAAATATGTTATTTCCGATTCCAAATATTTGTGGGAAGCGATTTCGACTATTACCATCTTCATACAACTTTAATCAGCTGAGTTATTAATTAAAAACTCTAAAGATATTAATTTTGACTGTCATTTTTCTGAGTGGCAACAGTTTTGCACGCTGACATAATCTGCTGTATTTCGAAAAGTGTTGCTACCTCTCACTCACTTGAGATTTAGTTTGTGGCAGTCTGATCTGCCGTTGGTTATTGTTCAGTGATTTTAAGGGTTTATTATTATTATTACTATTATACTTTTATAACAATATTGTGGTATGTGATATTAATCTAGTGTTAAGGAAATTTTAACAACTCTGTTATCTTTGAAATTTCCAGTGATACCTCATCTTTGAGGTGAAGATCAGCTAATCCAAACTCTTGTTCGTCATCTGCTGTTTTTAAATTCTGTTCCCCAATTTCTCAGCATATTTTTTCTTTCTCCTGGCTAGAAAGATGTATGAACATAAATAAATTTGTAGTGTTATGATTTTAAAAGTTGAAACATTAGCTGTGAAAATAGAAGCAGAACCTTCAAAAACTGCAGTACTGCAAGTTAACTCATATCATGCGGATTCCTATTGCTTAATTGATTTTTTAAGCACTTACTAAACTGCCTTTTCATTTTGGTGTAAACCAATTCCTTCACTACTGCTTGAAACTTTTTTTTAACCATTGGCCATTTATTAAAATACATAAAGTTTGCCACTCTACCTAGAAAACCGGAAAAACCGAAAAAAGTCAGGGAATTCGAAAATTGACCAAAAAATTCAGGGAAAAGTCAGGGAATTTAAATATTTTGGTATAAATCTGGAAAAGTCAGGGAATTTCATACAGGGATCATCCAAAAAGCGAGTTTTGTGCCAACGTCGGAAGTGATCACTTTCTTGGCACGTGTTAGCGTCACTCGGGCAGCTGGCATAGAGGTAATTTTTGCAGCTCCAAACAGATTGTCTTTTAGAAAGGCAAAGCAAGTTTCCAGCAACCTCGAGAATCAAAAGAGTCGCATGCGCATCTGCAGTGCATGTTGAACTAAAGAAAATACGTATTCTTGTAAAAACAAAATCGTTTTAATCCTAATACAGCTTTCACCTTAATTCTCAAAACCACGTCAGATGCTCTAAAGTCATGTGCCCACTGGGCGACTTTTCACGAGCTGGAAACAGCGCGCTTCGTGCTCTATACCAGCATAAAACGTTCGTTTCGATTCGAATCCTGGTATAGCAGTACCATGGAGGTTAGAATCAATTACTTCATATAACAGTATATATCTCATTGGTTAGAATAGCCTCCGTGTACGATACACACAGGATTTGACGACATTATGATGAGCAGTAAACCGGCCATTTTGGTATTGGCGGCAATTTTAAAAATCGTGCCAGGGCCATAATGTATACTAGGATTTTACCAAAAAATCTTTTAAACATTTTTTTTTGTTTTTAATAAATGTCTTATTTGTCATTTTGCAGTAAAATAAAAAAATAGTAATCAGTCATCTAGGCTAACCATTTAATATAACTATATTCGCCAAAATATCGTTGATTATTGTAATTCAGTTTTTTAATTATTTTGATGGTATTCATATAATTATTGCTTCTTCCCCCTAAATTTATTTATTATTAGTAAATAATATTTTTGAATTTCAGGAAATTTTCCTTGGCATAATCCTGAAACTAATTCTAGCAGTATGGAAACATAACATCACGAAATTCAATGCACATATTTTTTGCTTATGCATGCTGCTAAATAAATGTAAAATACCTGAATTTATTTAAAAATATCATTAAGTAGATTTCTTTGTTTAGTAAGCTGCAAAATGTCTGGAAAAAAAAAAAAAAAAAAGGCATTTTTTTATCCATATTGGGCAGATTCTGATCTCAATCTTCAGTGGAGAAAACAACTCCTATTATAGTTATAATAGTAATCTTTGGGGGTTATATATAAGTCTTATGTAATTAGCAAATTTTTGTGATTTCAAGTGTTACCATAATTAATTTACCTCTTAGCGTAGTGAAAGTGCATTATGCGGACAGACTGGAATTTTCTTAAAACACACCTGGAAAAGTTAGGAAATTTCATTATCCTGTTTGAGTGGCTACTCTGATACATGAATGGGACATATTATTTTAATTACTTTTAAATGTTTAGAAAAATTGTAATAGTTGTAATGAAATATGCCAAGTTATACTATTTAATTTTCATTGTATGTTATTTATAATATGATAAAATTATGTAATTGTATAATATGTTATCAGTATTTATAGTGAATTATTCTTTTCTGTTGCCTCTACGTTGCTTACCAAGAGGGGTTGACTAAGAGGGTTGTTGTCAAAAACAGATTTGTGTCGTAATATAGGTAACGGTAACAGGTAACACCCCTCTCCTTCCCCCGAAAAAGAAATTTTATGCTAGATGTTTAGGTTTTATGGTTTCTATGGTATAAAAAAATTATTTTAATTTCCAGAATTTGATTTCCAGAATGTCTAGAAACATTACATGGTATACTAGGGTTTTGTAGGACAGAGTGTGAAGATGACTTAGTTAAATTATTCACAATTTATACATTTTGGCATACCCTTCATTTAATACAAGAAGTGCATATTAATTATAATAATTTTTAAACATAAAATTTACGGTACTGTTCTGCTGTCGGGACTGGATTCAGAAATGTACAAAGTATATGCATATGTATGTATGTACATATATACATACCCGTTGCATGCATACGGGTTCGTTGTGGATTGAATGCACAATTCGTAAAAAGTTAACAAAAATTTATTCTTTCCACAAGAAAGAAATCAAAATGCTGAAATATTTCTTCAGAGATATTCGCACAATATCATAATATCTCAAACATTTAGCAAAAACTCAGTTCAAAACAGATAAAATAATTCTATCTCACAGCGAAATTGCTACAATCAATTACAGCATTAAGTAAACAAACAGCAGTTCGCTTTTTACAGCTACAACTCCAACAACAACAACAACAACTGAGATGAGGTGTTTCAATTCAGCTTTTATAAGCTTTTTAATTATCACTAGAACAATCTTGATTTTTCTGGATGGCAACAGTAATTACGAGATATTTATTTATTAAACATTAAATGCACGCACTCTTTTATTTTTTCGACGTAGCCTTCTCTTCAAAAATCGTCTGCGTTGCATGGGAAATATAAAGCAATTTTAATTACAATTCTAAATAAATAGCCAAATAAATGTGAAATCCGTAACAATATATATATGTAAGCACAAGTGTATGTTATGTAAGCACAAGTGTATGCACACACACATACATACATGCATACCTACCTACATTTCTGGATCCGGTCTTGATAACAGAACAGTAAAAAATTTACTCTTGTTTTTTACTAATTAACAATGTTATTTATCGTAAATTATATTTTATGTTAACAATATGTAATTTACGTAAAAATAGATATAACGTAAGTCTATGTTAATGTAGTTGTTTTCAACCAAAAAAAAAGGTGTGAAATATGAATATTTTATGAGCTTTTGTCTATAAAAAATATGTACCATATTTTAATTGATATATTTTATCATTTTAGTTTCAGCATATACTTTTATATGTTGTTTATTAAGTTTTGAAAAACTCTGAGCTTTAGAAAGTAATACATATAGATTCTGAATCAATATTCCTAGACTTAAATACCTTTTATTCTACTTAGAGATCGGGACGCTTCACAAGAAGATGAAGCTGCACAAGAAAAGAAAGATATAGAGAAAGAGTTAACTGGAGAGCAAAAGTAAGTGCAAAATTTTATATTGATTAAAAAAAGGAATTTAACAAAAATTCTATTATTGTTTTATATCTTTATTAGTATTACTGAAAATGCTCTATGATATACATTTCTCAAAAGTGAATTACAACACCAAGAAAGAATACTCACAGTGTCATGCAAATTGCAGGATCAAGAGTTGTGAGATGGATATGTAAATGATTAAAAAAAATAAACGCATAAAATCATTATAAACCAAATTATTCAGTTCCTAATGTGCCTACCTCAGGGAGCAATATAAGCTGCTATCTGGTGCATGCTATCAATGAGTTTATTGATGGTTGCCTGAGGTAGCCTTTGCCAAGCTACATCCACTGCTGTACACAGATCATTCAGGGTTTTTGGCCATGGTCCTCAGTTAATGTCACGTCCAATGACATTTCAGAGTTGTTCAATGGGATTCAGGTCTGGAAAGGCTGTAGACTAGACTAAGATGCCAAATCCGGTCAGGCTTTTAAGAGTATGCTGTACGACATGCGGCTTGGCATTGTCTTGCTGGAATACTGTGTTGGGTGCACCCTGCAACCAGGGCAGAACAACAAGCTCCACAACTTGCATGACATAGCAGTCTGATATCAAACTGCTGTTAATGTGTACCAGGGGTGTTTTGTGATCAAACATTATGCCACCCGAAACCATAATGCATGGTGCAGGATCGCTGTGACGCTCGGCGAAATGGGCTGTTTTGTAGCATTCTCTGGGTCGTCGGCTGTCTTTCCTCCACAGACAGAAATGAGATTCATCCGTGAACAAAATCCGATGCTATTTGATGGTCCACGCACTATGACGCTGACACCACACTAGGCATGTAGTCTTGTATTCAGCAGTTAATGGTATCCTTGAACGCAAATGTACTTCATGCAATCTGTTGTGCATAGTTTGGGTTGACACAGATCTACTTGCTCCTGGAGGCAACTGGCTTCAGATGTCACGTGACATGGAGAGCATCTCCAATAGTTGACTGCCGAATACGCTGGTCTGTGCATTCTGATGTGCACCTGTGTGCACCACTTTCTCTTCGACATGCATGTACACCTTCCTGAATCCATTGCGTGACACAGCGTTGGATGGTACTCACGTTGTGCCCCATACGAGCAGCTATTGTGCGCAGCGACAAACCAAGTTCATGGAGTTTGATAATATGGTTACATTCCCCGATTGTTAACTGATGGTATTGAGCTCGCCAACATATCAGAGGCATTTTCTATGCTTCTTCTTAAGTCTCCAATGCTCCATAAACCCTCAGATGCTGTTTATGAGAAGGGAAAGTGGCTGAATTTTATAGCCTGCATATGCGTACCTTGTGATCCAATGTGTGTGCAACTTTTATCATTTGTATATCCACCTCACAACTGTCGCTCCTGCAATTTGCATGACGCTATGTGCATTCTTTCGTGGTGTTGCAATTTCACTTTTGAGGAGTGTATAAGTAGGAAAAAAGTGTACCATCATAAAGCTTAAAATTAAGCAGAAGAGCAAAGTTAGATTGATATTTTAGCTCCTCAAAAAGAAAGTTTTATGTCTAATTGCTCTCAAAATCAGGAAAATTTTATTCAAAATCTGCATCAATGGAAGCCTGCTTTTTTTTCTTGATTTTAAACCTTGTGAAATAGCTTTAAACATGGCATCACTTCCATCATTTGGTTTAAAAAAAAATGAGTAATATTTTATGCATTTATTATGACTGTGTCAGGTGTAGTATTTAGGATATTGTTTTAAGCATCTTTATTCAAGGCATTTGAATCATTGATTACTTTTTAAACACTTTATTTTTTATGTTAAAATATATAAAATGACTAGGAGTTTATGAATTATAGTGAGCTGTCTTTATGATGACAGCTCATTGTTCCAGATGGTTTTAATCTCTTCTGTGGAGGTTAGTCTTCATAGTTCAAAACTGAATTTATTTATGTTCTGAGAAATACTTGTTACTTTTCAAAGTGAGAGGTTTTCTACAAGAGGGTTCATTTTAAAAGGGGAAAAAAAAAGAGTTGTATGATTTTCTTTAGTTTCATGAATATATCAGGATAATAATCAAACTCTTGCTATATGTACTTCAGGACATCCTCTGTTATTGTTTCCACAGCAGCAAAATAGGGCAATTTCTAAGATCATGTAATTTGTAAGCAAATGTGACATATCTAAGCATAGGTGACATAAACTCATTGTCTTAAGTGTAACATCATGGAAAAAGTTCTGTGGCACAATATGCAGCGATATAAGAAGCTAGTTAGAAATACAAGTCATTTGGTCTACTGAGACTAAACAAATGGCAAGACAAATTTTATTAATAAAATAATATAATAAAACTAGCCATAAAGCTTTAATCTTTTCTGCATTCATTGTCAAATTTTGAGATGAGTTGCTACAGTATTTCTCCAAGACTCCAATTTATTTCTGTTTCTTAAAACACTAAAAAGCATCACTTCAGATGAAAAATTAAAGCTTAAGCAAAAAGTGCTGATGAGAATTTTTTCTAATACAGTATAATGTTTAATTTATTCACATATTTAAGGTGTATCATTTTAGTACTATACAGTAAAAAAAATATGGAATCAAAACTATAATATAAATTATTTATATTCAAATTCATTATTTGTGATTAAAAGTTAACATCTGATTTTAAATACAGAAATTTGTTTACAAAATCAGATGCATAAAGTACTAAATTGTAACATAAAAATATATTAAACATTATATGACATTTTAAGGAAATGCTACCTCTGTGCATGTTATAAAGCTATGCAAACCAAAGAGTGCATCAGTTCTCAGTTTAGTTCAGTGGGGAGTTGGTTGTATTTAGAGATCTCCTTGTGAGCCTCGCTTCTTTGAAGCGCTTTGTGTTGCGTTATGTTTATGTTCTTAGCAGTTTGAAGTGGTAACTACTGATGCTGTATTATACTGAGATGAGCTGTATGAATACTTTTATGAAAAGTTTAAAGTGTTTCTTTTGGCTTCAGTTTTGTGCACATTCAATCTATTATGAACCTTACTCATGTAACAATATTTGGTATCGAGAGTGGGACTGAATGCTGGTGAAGAGTGATGGAGAACCAACTAAGCTGGTGATGGCCTTTGCTGCATTCAAAGAAAAGATGGAAGGGGCTGCCAACTCCATTAAAGAAGGTATGAAAGCAGTTTCAAGGAAAGATGGAAGTAAGCTGAGAAAAGATGAAAGCGGACCAAGAAGAGATGAAAGCGGACCAAGAAGAGATGAAAGCTGGCCTAGAAGAGATGAAAGAGGCATCAAGTCAGTTCAAGAAAAAATCTAAACAGGTCAAGAGGAAATGAAAAGGGAAATTACTGCCATAATAGAAAATGGATTCAAAGCTATGGAATACAGAATTGACAGTGTCGAAAATAAAGTTGGAGAAGCTGAAGAAAGAGTTTCTGCTGCAAAACAACCAATTGGAGTTTCTGCTGTCGAATAACAAACTGATAGTAGAGTTTTCGCTACTGTTGTAAAGGAACTTATTAGTTTAAAGAAATCCATAATTATAGTAGGAAACAATTTTGACGGCTCAATACCTATGTCATCCTGACCTTCTCTAAAGTTATCCATGTATGATGGGAAAGACTTCCTGACAAGTATGCACTCAAAATGACTAAGTATTTTTCACTTCTCTGTAGTGGCTGATGCAAATGGATGGAGTTCTGAAAATAAGGCCAGCCATTTTGCCACTTCTGGGAGAGCAGACACAGTGGATATCCTTCAAACTCTGCCCCAAAACCAGAGGCTAGACTTCGAAACTGTATCTGGTGCATCAGCTATATTTTGGCGAGAAGTGTTTAAAAGACTATAACAGGCTTCTGTTAATATCTTTCCAACAGAAGCCTAAGGAAACACTCCAGAAACTCACCACAGGTGTTGAAAGGTTATCTCATCTTACTTCTTCGGATTGTCTAACATAAATAAAGGAGATCCTATTCCCGCAGTACCTTATTGATGCATTCTGGAATCCAAACACACAGAAAGCCCTGTGAATGGTGTAAAGGATCTAATAAGCATTTTAGTGTATGCCATGAAATTCGAAGTGGCCAGCAAGCAAGTCATAGAGATCGCCATCCAATCACAGCTGCTCAAGTGTAGGAGCCAGTGGATCAAGTGATTGCTCAGAGACAATTTAACTAAGCAGTTCAATGTCGTAAAGTAGAATACGAGTGTAAAGAAATATGTTAATATTCTGGAACTGCGGTGATGAAGGCCACGAAGGAACTTAAGAACATCCTAAGGCTTCCCCTGCAAGGAGGTAAAAAACAGATTAGTGGCAATTCATAGAGTGGAGGTGGCCAGATATTGAGAAGCCGCATTTTCAAGCACTTTAGATTTCTGCAATGAGTGGGAGCAGTAAGGGACTCTTCATGAGACAAATAACTAAAGTTCCTTGCAATCTGACCTCTGATACAGGATCAAATTTTACCAACATCCAGAAAGATTTGGCTCAGCGTTTGGAAGGCAAACTCTTCTGGATGCTGCTCTGCATTATGCTTCAGACTGTGTATGGTGATAAAATCAAAATTGATGCAAAGATAAATGTTGACATCACATTTGGAAGAACCACCTGCCATCTTAGGGCATATGTAGCATATATTACAGACCCTTGCATACTTGGATTAGACTTTCTAAGGAAATAGAATTTTTCCTTGGACTTTAAAAATGACGAACTCCATTCTACTTCTGAGAACATCCCGTTTTGGAATTAAAGATGAAGTAGTTAAATCCATTCACCGAATAATAGCTCAAAATGACTAAGTATTTTTACTATCTGAATCCTTAATTGAAAAGAGAGGTATCTGGTGTGGTATAATGGAATATAAGTGCTGAAACAGCTCGAAAGGAGAACTGATAGCCTTGGCATTTGTCTACCTATTGGGAACCATCATCTTGGTGAGAATTGCAGATGTAAGTAATGAGGTGAAAGTCATTAGGAAAGGTGGCATGTACTCCAGTGAGCTGCATTAAATGAACAGTAGTCTTTCAATCTCTGTGTCTTCGGAGAACCTAACGTTGGAGTTATGGCATTATATGCAACTAAGCGATAAAGAGAGGAGTGGTGCAGAATATGCCATTCAAGAATTTCAAGATGTTTTCTCGTGCACATTTTCTGACATAGATTGAACCACTTTGGCACAGCATAGAATGGATATGGAGGATCGTCCACCAATCAAGCAACATCCAAGTAGACTGCTGATTGCTAAATAGGAAGATGTAGGAAAATTTTTAAAAATCAAGAAAGCAAAATATTATCGAGCTTTCAGAAAATCCTTGGGTCTCTTCCATTGTCCTAATCAGAAAGAAGAATGGCTAGATTTTGGCATTGACTATCACTGGGGTTGAATGACATCACAAAGAAAGATAGCTACCTTTTTCCTAGAATTGACAACATTCCGGACATTCTGTCTAGAAGTAAGTGGTTTTTTATGCTTGATGTGGATGCTTAATGTGGCTAGAGTAGATAGTGGCAAGTAGAAATATACCCTTATGACCAATAAAAGATGGTATTTACTACCAGATAAGTTCATGTTTGCAGTTCAAGGTAATGCATTATGTAATGTGCTGCCACAACTGATGCTGAGAGGTCTTTCCTGTGAAGCTTGTTTGATATATCTGGATGACATCATTGTTGAGGGGAAACTTTTCAAGAACATTTAGAAAATATTAGGAATGTGCTTCAGAAATTGAAGGAAACCAATATATAGTTAATTTATGCCAAATGAGGTTTTGAACCTACTATAGAAGATCAGTGAAGGACTTTTATCCATCACAAAACCCCTTCCCAATCTTAACATAGAGCAAACAAAAGTTTTCATGGAAAAAAGAATGTGAGGATGCATTTAACAAAATAAAGAAGGCTTTAACAGTTACAACAATCCCAACCTATCCTCAGCTCGACAAACCATTTATTTTTTACATAAATACAGATATGATTAATGAGAGTGTCAGAGTTGTTTTGTGCCAAGAAATAAACAGTCAAGTATGTGTCTTAGCATACTGGAGCAAGTGTCTATCTAAATCAGACAGGAATTACTGTATTACACGTGAAGATTTGCTCGCCATAGTTAAAGCAGTAGAACTTTTCCGCCATTACCTCTATGGCAGAAAATTTCTGTTCTACACGGGTCATGCATTGTTTACTTTCAAGAACTCTGAAGGCCAAATTGCCAAGTGGAGACTCCAGGACCATGACATAACTATCCTTCATTGGAAAGGGTCGCCACATGGAAATGCTAATGCCATGTCTAGAAGACGATACCTGGAACTTTAAATCCATAATGTCAACTTTAAATCCATAATTTATGTAATGGAGTCTTCAAATAGGAAAACAGCTGGACACTTTGATCGATTGTAATCCTTATGACAAAATAATATTAGGCTTTCTGGGACTCGCTCCATATTTAAAATGCCGTCTTGTACCAGAAGTTCAAATCAGATGAGGGGAATCATTTTGTTGGCAGCTTGTAGTTCTAAGATCCTGGACATCTTTAAAGAACTATAAAGCAGTTTGGCAGGAAGCCACTTCAGAATAATGAAGACTTTGCCTAGAGTTCGAGAGTGCTTCTATTGGAGTAAAGTAAAGACTAACGTGCAAAACTGGTGGCAGTCTTGCAATGCCAGCGTGGGCCAGAAAGAATCAAAGAAACATAGCTGAGTGAAGCTGCAATGTTATAATAATATAAGCTTTTGAATGCATCACTTTCGATACCCTGGGACCTCTACCATGGTGTGCAAATGGAAACGTATACATCCTTGTTGTCATCGATTGCTTTACAAAATGGCCTGAAGTGTATCTATCCCTGATCAAGAGGTTGTTACAATAGCAGAGGTAATGGTTCAGCATTGAATTTCCAGGTTTTTAATGCCTCTTCAGTTACATTCAGATCACGTAAGAAATTTTATCTCAGTGGCAGTTAGAAAAGTCAGTAAAGTACTCGCCATAAACAAAACATAAATGACACCTGTACAATTTTACAGTCAGATGACATGGTAGAGAAGTTTAATCGAATCATTTGTAATGAGCTCTCATTGATGCCTTTTAGAAATGAACAGGACTGGGACCAAAAGTTGCCTCTGTTCTTATTGGCCTATTGCAGTGTTATCCACAAGATCATGAGCTATTTTCCGTCTCAAATGCTGATTGGTCATTAGCTTCATCTGCCTTCTTACCTCTTCTTTGGTTGTCCATCAGATGTGTCTTCACTGCTTGAGGAGTGCATTCAGGATCTCCAGGCATTGTTTGAAATGATGCACAGTTTTGCACAAGAACAAGTTAATTTGAAACTGAAGAAAATAAAGACATGAGAGCTACAGGACATCCATTCTACGGAGGTGACAAGGTAAGGTTATGGAATCCGATTCAGCAGAAAGGACTTTCTCCTAAATTGTAATCATCCTGGGACAGTCCTTACACAGTCCTAAACAGGCACAATGTTGTTCAGATTCGTAAGTCAGCAAATTCTAAGCCTGATTTGTTCATTCTGACAGATTATGCCAGTAGATGACTTACTAACTATGGCCATAGAACATGGTCCCCGTAGTGCATATAATGTAAATATTATTAAGACCATGGTCCTGTGTGTATATAATTTTATATATTCATACATTTATTTGCTGATTTAGTATTTGATTTGTTGTATGTTAATTATTGAAATTGTTATTTTAGTATTGCATTGGTTTTCCGTTATAATAAATGTGGCTTCTTATCCAGGGATTGTATTGCCTAACATGTGCAGTCCTTGGAAGAGGGCAGTGTTACAAATTTTGAATGTATGTAAATAATTTTAGTGAAATTGTAGTATCTGCTGTGTAATGTAACATGAAATGCCTTAAAAATTGAAGCTTCACTGGAAGAATGTTACAGGAGCAAGTTCATTTCGCAAGCATAGGTACCGAGATAGCTGCAAGCTGGCAGTAGTTTGGGCAACTAATTTTGGTTGCCAAATTTGGTGAGAAATCGCCAAACTTGGCAATATTTTGGTTCAATTCCTGTATAACTGTAATATGGATATGAGTTTTGTTTGGAGTATTGAGAGATTGATGTGTGAGTTTTGCTTTTTAGTTGTGTTATGTTTAACGTTCTTTTTAATTTGAAGTGGTAACTAGTGATTGTACTTTGTTATGCTGAGAAGAGCTGCACAGATACTTTTAAGAAAAGTTCTAGAACTTTCTTTTGGGAAAAATAAATTATATTAATCTATAATGAGTTTTGTGGGCATTCAATCCACTAGAAACTCATGCGCGTATAATAGTATGTAGTGTATATTTAGGTGACTGTCAAGTTACTAATGGCAAAAAGTTGCCTAAGATGTTTTGTTGTATTTTATGCTTCTAATTAATAAAGTTATATTCATTTTATGTTATCTGTTATTATTAATTATTCTATTAATTATAAAAATATGTATTCTTTTTCTTAATATCACCTAATTAGAGGTTTAATTACATTAAAAACCATTTTTGTGTGGAAACCATAAAATCAAAAATATATGATATTAAAATAAATAGTGATTTTTTACACCTTGCTCCAAATCCTCATGTGTTTTAAAGACCCTTTTTATTAGTATTTCTTGTTTTGATGTTGTATGCTTTATTGTTTTCTTATCACTTATGAGCTGTGATTTTAAAATTTTAAATAATTATAATTTTGCAGAAGTTCGGATATTAACTTTCTTTGTTCTGAATTTTGTTAGATCTGTTCGGCCAGGAGATAAAGGATGGATAGCTCGAGCCCGTGTTCCTATGCCTTCTACAAAGGACTATGTTAATAGACCTAAATGGAACATTGATGTTGAGTGTTCAAAAGTAATTTTTCAGTTAATTTCAAAAGTTTCAATTAATTTTTGATTATTGTTGTAGTCGTTCTGATGCTACAGAGATGATTTTCATTTATACTCACTAAAATAGACACACTATTGTTTTATTTGTATTCCTTTATATATATAGTTTGTGTTGACAGTTTATTTCGTAATGAAATATAAAAGTTCAAACTTGCACTGTTTCTTTCCTTCAAATCTTACAAGTCCTAATCTTAAAAGCTATTGCATATTTTAATTTAAAATTTTGGAATTTTCAGTGACATTTTTTGTCTACAGAAAAATATAGTTGTAATTTTAGTTGACCTATATCTCCAGTATTACCTTATAATGACTTTGAGTACCAGAGAGAATTTAGCATTCTATGTTCAATATTTATTTGTGTTAACTCTTAAAATAACCATCTTTCTAAACTGAATGTGTAGTGATATCTACTTATGAATAATCTTTTAGTTGCCTATGTGAGTAATCCGATTGAAAAAGATTCTGATAAAATGTAAACAATTTCAGTTATTATGCGGTTTTTTCGTGTACAAATTACATTGGGAAAATAAGCTTCAAAAGTTTATAAAAAAATTAATTATATACTTCATTTACCAAATTTAGTATGTATCTTTTTAATGTAGATATACTTTTAAATATGACAGGTTTTGTACTGTCCTTAAAAGTCCTAATTTCAGCCAAAATCAGCAGAAGGTCCTTAATTTTAACCATCTGAAATTTCTGTCTGTTTTTTATGATTGTCATCTGAGTGGGAATTAGCATTTTGAAAGAAATATTTTTTGGTGATCCACTGACAAATATGTTTTTGATGGGTTATCATTTGAATTTGTTCCTACTTCTTATATAAATGGTGCAATAGTCAAGTTTCTGGTGAAGTATAAGCATTTTGAAATTATTTCTTTTCATTTAAAAACAACCTGTCCCTTTTGGGAACATGAATTCTTTTATTAATCCACTCAAAATTTGATGACTTATCAACATTTTGGCAATTTTAAGATCAATTTCTCTGCAAAATTTTTAATTCAGAGATTTGTGAATTTTTCGAAGTTTTTTTTAAAAAACAGTATAACACTGATAAATTTCATTAAAATATTGATAATATGTTAAAATTATATTAAAGAAATAACATTAAAATAAAACATTTATATTTTCTCCTGGCGTATTATAAAGTGACATTACTTTCTGTTTTGGTGACTTAATATTAGAATGTTTTGAATCTGAAAAATAAACAAAATAGTAAATGATAAGTAACACACATTTTCTGTAATATTTCATATAAAAAGCAAATTAGCTATTGTAATTATTTTAAAATATCTTCTTTTATAATATTTCATGGTAAGATTTTTTCCCCATGTAACTGTCTCAGAATATTCAGAATTCTCAGGATTGTATCACTTTTCTGTATAAAATTCATTTTACACTTTTCTTCTCTGAATTTGTTGCTTAAAAAAAAAAAAATATTGGTATTATGCTGTTACATAGCTGGTAGGGATAATTTTAGACATTGCACCTTGGAAGGTTTAGAAGGATATGAAGACAAGATTTATAAACCTATGATTTCAGAAAAATGTGACAAAATGAAAAAGGACTTCATGGTATAGCACATAATGGATGTATATTACTGAAAGTTTGTGATGAATTTCTTACTTATTGAAGAATTCTCAGAGGAACAATGAAAACAATTATCTGAATTTTTTGCTTCTGATCCTAGACATCTATCTCTTGGCATGTTTATCTTTCCTTTATTTTCTCTTTGTTTCACTTAGGCACAAGCATAAAAAAAAATATAAAAACTGCTTCTAATCTCGTCACATGGACAGGCATCTATAGAAAGGAATTTTTCAATTAATAAACTGTTAATTTAAAATATTAATTTTATGTGTCTCAGTGCATCATACACTGTGCTGGTGCTGGGCATTTTTCCACCTGATGCAATCTCTGTGGGTCCTAAATTTTCCTGCTGTGTGCCTCCTTAAATTCTAACATTATTGCTGCTCGTAAATTGTTGCTCAGTGCTTGAATAAATTCTAAAAATTCTGCTACACCAGCTCTGGTATCGGACCTGACCATATATCATTTAATATTTATTCTCAATGTTCATGTTACTAAAAGAAAATCTGATGTGTATGCCACATGACTTCCTTTTACAGAATATTAAATTATACACACGTTTTTTCTTGCATTTCATTTAAATTTATTTGATTGAATTAAATCTACCTCTTCGATAGTGCATAAACCACAACAGAATAAATGCACTCTTTAAAATTCACTATATTTGTTTACCGTAGTAACACTCTGGCACGAGGTCCACTTCTTAACAGCGTTACGTCTCATTCATTGTACAACTCAGAATGCACAAAAATTATATCATCTGAAGAATTATCTAATCGTTACTACATGTTCTATTCAAATACTAAAAACAATGTATAAAAGAAATTAAACAAACAAACAAAAATAAAAGAAACAATTTTTCACAGAAGATTCAGCATTTCTCATTCATTTAATTCAGTTCTCACTTCATGTAAGGGCAAAAATACATAAAAACTCAAAATATCTAGATTAAAAATTGCTATGTAAATTTTAAACACTTATTTCTTCGAATAAATTCCAGAATGGATTAAGCATGATTTAATTCACAATAATAAAAGAAGGTATTATCTTTATTGTTGCGAAGCTAAGTTTCTCTAGATTGGCAACAAATCTACTATTCCTAAGTTTCAAATGTAAACAAGCATGGCTGCTGTGGCCAAAAAAATTAGGCTTAGCCACACTTAAACAACTTTTAAATTGTTGAAAGTTCTGCAGCTGTAACATGCAGGTTAACTAAAAGCATAAAAACCTTAACCAGAAGATAAGAAAAACATAATTCAATCATTTTTAAAGCAAAATATGCACAATTTACCAACATATAAGAATACAAAAAACGGAGCTCAATGAGCCAAGTAACAGAGTGGGTATATATGTATATATATTTATATACTTTTGGTGTGGCCGATTGCAACCAAAAAGGGAGGTGCATATCTACATGTTGGAGTAGTCCTATAGAGAAAATTTCAATGTTCTGAGACTATTCGTTTTTGAGTTATGCAAGATACATACATGTGTAAGTACGTACAGACATCATGAAAAAATCTCGTCTGAATCCATTTTAAATCAGTTTTATAATTTGTTTATGGAAATAAGAGTCCTTTATTCTATCCTTATATGCAGATATCAACAAAAAACAGTTAAATTATATTCTACATTTGATAACTGTCAAAATGGATATTTTCTTTGAAATATGGAACCCAAATTTTTCGTGATTACAATACTTCCTTTACTTCATACAAGGAAGTAATAAAATTAGCAGTTTTTTCTGCTCATTCTAAATGTGAAGCTTTTTAGAATAACAGAAATCTTTAGTTAAATCCAAAACGTTTAAAATAAAGAGGAAACTCAATGGAAAAACTGAATATATAAAGAGAGAGAAAATTATTCTTCAAAGTTATATTGTTGAGACATTGAAATGTTAGGAGATAAAGCAAAAGCTAGTAGGAACATTGGTTTTAGGAGATAAAGCAAAAGCTAGTGGGAACATTGGTTTGCTTAACTGAAATAAATTTCTTTTTGTTAAAAACAGATGCTTAAAAAGAGGGAAATTGATATAAATTAGCTGGGAAGTATTCATGTTAAAAAGATGCAAATATTTTGTTGTGTGTTGTTGCTTCAAAACATAAATGTTTTTAATGTATAATTATCCTGAGGATCGTTTTAGAATCAATGTCATAAATTATATGTGTGTTAAACTGTGAAATGTTTTTAGATTGTGATTATAACAGTGCGTTGTTTTAAATAAATATTTTCAAAAAAATAAAATTTAACAATGGCCATACCTTCTAAAAATACTGTAGACCTGTTATCCAAAATGGTTAGGGATAGGTTTACTGAATTATGTGGGAATCCATACTTCTGTGAATTTTTAAGCCATCGAGCTGTTTATATCCTGTTTTTATAAAATCCAAGAGCTTATATAAATTTGGAATGTTCTTACTCATGTTTAGCCTGATGTAAATGATCACAATCTTTATGTCGAATTTTGTTCTCTTACGGACACAATGAAAATTTAAAAAAAAATTCCATTAATGGGAATACTATTTAAAAGTAGATCCTAGCTGTATCAGCATCCAAAGATGGCCTACAGTGTACTTTTTTTTAATGAATAAAAAGTAATATGGCTATATGAACCATTGTAATGTAGATTTTTAAAAAGCTTTTACAAATCTATGTTTCATGACACATGCAGAGTATTTGTGGAATATGTAATGAATAATCACAAACTTCAGGCTGCTGTCTAAAATTTAAATAAAGACAGCTTTCATTAAGAAATTCTGTGCCAGCTTGGTTAGTGGTGTTGGCTTGCAGTTAGTGATTAGAAATTCTGCCTCAAAATACATAATGTTTTCTCCTAAAACTTATAATGGATTCAAGGCTAAATATTGTTCAAGCTGACATGTTTCATTATTGAACTAAAATCTGAACTGTTTGTGTATCACAGTCATACAAATTATCCTACAATTCTCATTCTAAATCAGCTACATCAGTTAATAAGTTAATGCACAACTTCAGTTACTTTGAAAATTCTACCAACTGATTACATTTAATTGACATCTGATTATCAAGGAAGTAATTATAGCCTTTGAAAAAAAAAAGAGAAAACAATTGTGGAGGAGTAAAATTTTGGGAATATTTCATGGTTTGAGAGTTACACCATGAAAAGTTTACCTTAAGCTAAGAAAGGTAGGAGCTGTCCTGAAATCTGTTCTGTGTGATCTGCATCAGTACTAAAACAGAGCTGGGCAAAAGTTCAGCTGTCATCTATAAAGTGCTGAAGGCTTGGCTTTCCTCTTGGTTGAGGCAATAGGCACTTTTCCTCTTGGTTGTGATTAATTCACATACTTGATCTGAATACTTGATCTGATGCTCTGGTTTCTCTTCATCCTACGAGTTAATCTTTCACTTGATCTGAATAGGTATATCAGAATTGGAAAGATGAACTACAAAAGCAAAGTAAGAACCTTTGTAGTTTGTAACCGTTCTGTGGTTGTTTATTAGTTACTAAATTTATATGATGCAGTGGAATGATTTTGAGTTTTTTAATTCATTCATAATAATCACAATATTATATCAAAGTATGCCTTATTTTGACTAAAAATAAAATTTGCTAATACTTGTTGAAGACTTTTATTTGATTTTATATGATGTAGAAGTGGTTTACTTCCTTTCTACACAGGTTTTTAATAAAGTAGCAGCAACACTGGCAAAAGGAGATCATCAGATGTGCAGTTAATGGGTAGTGGCAAGGAAGCAAATGGCTGGTGCATGAAGTACTTAAGAAGAGATTTTGCTGTTATACATAGATCATATAAAGAGTGTGGCATGTACTGCTTGTTATTTATATACATATATATATATATATTTAAAAAAAAAAAACTCAAAATGTGACTGGGCCCAAAAATCCTGGCAGCCTATGAGAATAATATATAGGAATGCCATCAAAACTTTTCACTAAGTCTGTGGCAGTAGTGTGTATTCATATCAAAAACTGCATGAGGGTTATATGTAGAAGTCCAGCTCAGTCAAACTATTTAATACATGCTGTTCACTCCCATTCCATTAGTGCTAGTCACAAAAGGGCATTGAATTAATTAAGAGAAACCTCACTGTGAAGGGTATTCAGTGATTTTCACAGATTTGGAAAGAAATACAAGACATTGCTGATCATTATATTGAAGAGATATAGTAGACTTTTACATTTAAATCCAATAAAATATTTGTATTACCTATGGTACCACTACTTTACTTATAGCCCTTGTATAATCAACAGAATTCTGCTTCTATTAATGCAATTCATTTCACAAACATGTTTAGGGGAATTTAATATTCAGGTAATATGTTGCATAAAGGTTTGTAACATCAGTGCTAATATAAAAGTCCTTCAGTGTTTTCTAATCTGTTTTATCTCTTTCTAGGGTCCTTCAAAGAAACCTTTGAACAGACTAGAAAAGCACCTGAGGTTAATGCAAGAAAAGAAAAGACTGAGCAAAGGACAAAGAGCTATAACGATTAGCATTGAAGGCCGAAAGATGGCAATTTAATAAATAATATATATATATATATATCTATTTTGTTTTGTAAAACGTGTTGTATAATATCTGGATATTAAATGCTTGGTAATAAAATTTTTGTATTATAATCTGTATATTATAATTTATTTTAGATGAATAAACTCTTCTCTATCGATGATAAAATTCAGTGTTATTTTAAAGCAAATGAAGAATTTTAATAGTATGATCAGTTCCTTATTTACAAAGTTGACAACTAAAAGATTGTGGTTAATCCGAGGGTAAAGACGAAGACACAGAAAAGTAGGATTTTCAGTAAAATTAAAGCAAAAATTCTATTAACAATTTACCTATATTTTTAAGCATCATAGTAAGCTCATAATGTATTTGAAGCAAAAAATAAAACTACTTTAAATCACAGAGGAAGAATAAATGTTAGTTATAAATGGCAATAACGAATAATATTTATAAGAAAACTCGAATAATGTCATTAAGTTTAAACTTGCATAAAAAGTCAGATTTTTTTTCTTGTTTTTCTTTTCTATTGTGCAGTGTTTATATATTTTGAATTCGCTACAATCAAATTATGTACTTTTGTGAATAAAAACAATTCCTAATTGCTGTGACATCTTGCTATCACTAAATCCAAAGCACTTTCATTTTCTTTTTTGTACTTTCTGTTGACATTTGTTTTATGTGTATGATTTATGATAGTCATTTTTCCATCATTCTGTGATAAACAAAGTTAACTTTTTAGAAGCGCTCGGTCAGTTTATCCCTTATTAAATATTAGTTGACTAATTAACAATTAAAGGATGTTTGCCTTATCTTCTGATGAGGTAGAAAAAATATTCATTCTTCTAATTATTTCTGTAAATACAGAATTTAATACAAGATATTGAAGTGGCCATTGTTTTCTTTTCAAATTTCCAAATAAAGTTTTAATTAAAAAGTTTTTTTTTTTTTTCTAAT
>KK116103.1:409141-429762 GCA_000611955.2 Stegodyphus mimosarum
TTTTTTTTTTTTTTTCTAATATATATATATTTTTTCACATGTTAGAGCTGTTGTTTCACCTGAAGTTTCCAACCAAAATTTGGTGAAAAATTCTTTTTTTAATGTAAAATTTAAAATGTGCCTCACTCACATAGCACTGAGTTTATAATGTGAAGTAACAAAATTTAATATCTTGTTTTATTCAAGAATTGTTTAACAGATTATTGTATATTCTTGAATAAAATTTCTATGGTATATAAAAATGCTTTGCAATTTCATTAAAAAGGTCATGGTAGAAAACAAGAATTGAGAAAAAATCTTGCTAGTGCAAATTGAATACATAGCAGTGTTTTGAGTTTTCCTTTCACAAAATCATCTATACGACATCTAATGTTGATAAATAAAAGTTTTCTTTGTAATTAAATGTTATCATTTAATTCCTCTTTATAGTTCATTGAGATTTCTGTAATTTTATGAATACTTTTCTATTGACTTTTCCCCAAGTCTGCATGTGCTATGTTGTCGGATGCTACAACATTGTCAGCGTGCTTTTCTTTTTTTTTTCTCTAAATCTTCCCTTTATGTTTTGTACTGAATTTCTCCTTGTAAAAGTGTAGTATTGTTGTGTTATGATTTGGTGCAACATTTCATTTTTATTTTTCGAGCACCCATTTCAGCACTAATGTTTTTCTAATTTGTTTTCTGAAATCTGTTTGTATATTCACTAATTTTTAATATTTTTCATGTGCACTTATATAATAAGCTTGCAGTTGTACAGCAGCATTTACTGACATATTACACAATCTGTTGCTGTGGTTTTAAGTACTGTTGGAAATATTTAAAGTTTACTGTAAAAGAAATAGAAAAACTAGAAGATTGCAATCAGAAGACTTCAGATTACAGTCTAATATTTTAAAGAAGGATTTGCAAATAACAGTTTAAAAAAATGTTAAATTTAATAAAAATACCATGTACTTACTAAGTTCAAAGCATCTTTTATTAATGACAGCAAAGCTTTAAATCTTTTGTTAAATAATGAAGAATCTGTATGTATACGTCTTGTGAAAAAATGCTGGCACCTAGGCCCACCAAGTTTTGAATGCACAGTGCTCCATTTTAACATGAACCTAAAAGCCCAAATTTTGAATTTAGAATTTGTTTTTATTTATTTCATATTTTTCAAAGCCTGAATTTTGAATTTAGAATGTTTATTTATTCCATATTTTTCAAAGCCCAAATTTTGAATTTGTTTTTATTTATCTCATATTTTGAAAGCCCAAATTTTGAAATTTTATTTTCATATTTTTTACTAATATAATGAATTTTCTATGAACAAACATACTGATATGAAAGTGAGCAGTGAAAATAGTGCTCAAAATAAAATATGTTAATCTTCTGGGCATCATACAGTTGCCTTTCAGCAAAATAAAATACTTTTTGCATTAATTAAACAAAATTGTTTGAATAAAATGCTTTTATCTTCCATTTTCCAGATAGTTGCCATTTTGCAAAGATATTTAGCTTTTCAATTTATGTGTTATTAATGCACAAACCAAAGTTATTAAAAAGAAATAAACACTGCTTAAAATTAGTATTTGCGCTTTTTAATCTGGTTAATATAAGTAAAAATGCATTTAAATCATGAGATGTATAATTAGAAATACTAAACATTTTTATGAAATTTCACTAGCTGAACTCAAAAAAAAAAAAAAAAAGTTTTAGATTTTTAAGTTATGTCCAAAGGGGTGATTTTTAACGTTTTGTGTGTTATTATTAAATATTATGTTCTTCACACTTAAACCATAAAATTCAGTTCAACAGCAGTATTGCAAAATAATTTTAAACTGAGCACATCTTTAGAATTTCTGATACATAGTTCTGTGCACTTTAGATAAACAGGTTTTCCCCCCCTGCCATTACTCGCTTTTAAATCGTTTGAATTTGTTCATCAAAAATTCGGGTAAGTTCTACAAAATGTGAAATAGATAATAAAACAAATTCCAAATTCGGTCTTCCAGATGCGCATATTCGGGTGGAAACATACGTGATTCAAAATTGGATGGCTGTAGGTACCGTTGTTTTATCACATTTGGAGAAATATACATACATTTATGCAGATTTTTCATTATTTAATTTCTTTAAATATAATACCGGGTTGCAATATTTTGTGGCAACAGTTTGAAAAGTGATTCAGACTTTTAATGTTTCCATCGCAAAACAAAAACAGTAGTCCTTCAGGGACAAAGCCCCTTTGGACTAATAAGTAAATAAAACATTTAAATTATTAAGAACTGCTTTTATTGATTTCAAATCTCAGTTTGTCTATGCTTATTTTAAGATTAAACCAAAAAAATCTTATATATTTTTAGAGTCTTTAGGATTTTTGAAGTAGGAAACATGAAAAGGGAGCAATGCTCTCACCGGGCTCTAACCAGGACCTCTTGATAATGCCCAGTGTGCTGTCGTTACACCACGAAGGCATGCAGAAAGGAGGGAGAAAGTACCTTATATACTCCCCCTTTTAAAGGTTGACTGGCGATTAGGGGACCCAATAGCCAAATTCTGGTGCTGAAGAATCATCATCCACAACTTTTAGTTTGGGCACCACTCTAGAGTCATTAGGATTTTTGAAGTGGGAAACACAAAAGTGAGCAATGGACTCACTGGGACTCGAACCTGGACCTCTTCAATAGGCACCGAGTGTGCTACCGCTACACTATGAAGGGATGCAGTAAGGAGGGAGAAAATACCTTATATATTTCCTGCTACGGCAGCTGTTGCCAAGAGCTATGTTTAGATTTTTTTTATTCTCATCTTTCAAGTTTGTCAGGATATAATCATTAAATGAAATGATGATTACTCAGCTTTTGAGCAGTAGTAATCTAATTTTGTGCTAAGTACAGATTCTCTTTACACACTTTTAGAAAAAAATTTGATAAAAAAAATAAAAAAAAAGGGGGGGGGAATTTTTTGATTAAAAATTTTCAGTAACGGCGTATTATTTGAAATGAGAAATAGCATCTGCTACTTTTTTAATTTCTTTTTTAAAATGTTGCATATAAACAAGCTGTGTGTTGAAGGATATGCTTTTGTGCTTCCTGGAGAGAAGTACTTCTATTCCATAATTAAAAAATGTTCTGAAATGCATGGTATTGAAATTTTTAAGTGCAACATTATTAATCGGAAAAGGAAAAACTGTCGATCATTAATTCTACATTGAAAGAAGACACCAAACGAGTATTTGAAAAAAATACATACTATTTTTTATATTTCTAAACTGTTGGCAACTAAAAATCTGCTAATGTAGAAATCATTTGCAAAGTCAAAATACATCTGCAGCAACAATAAACAAAATAATAAACCAAGATTTACTACTTTTGTTCACGAGCTTTTTCTGACACATGCCTCAACATGGAACAATTTGTAGAACCCTGTATGAAAACTATTTAGAAGGAGATAAATGGAAATACATTGTGATCCTTGATGAAGTATGATTTTTCCTAAATTACTGCAACAAGAAAAGGTCTATTTATTATCCAAAAACAGAAAAATATGTACAAATTTGGTTAATGCAAAGAATGTCTCAGTAAGGTGTATCTTGTATTTTTCAATTCTTATCAAAAGATAAGAATTGAAAAATGTTTACATTAAAGCAGGGTAATATTAAGAGAAAATTTTACGTGCAATATTTACAGGAGGAATTCCATTTCTTTACCTTGGTGTTTTTGAAAGAGTAAACTATCAAGACAAAGAAACAAGTCATACTTTGAGAAGTATCATGGCATTGACAAAAATGAAGACTGATACAGGTAATGCATATATAACTTTTCAGTGTATTCTAGCAAAGTCTCCACTTATGAACTATTGTTGCTTTGGTCTCTTGGTGTGCTTTGTCCCACTCAGTTGATGGCAAGTAGTGGAAGAGGAATGGTAATCAATACTCTTGAAAATTTTATGAAAAGCCCTTCTATCATGGAAATCATGGTGCAGACTTATAGTCCAGAAATAAGGTTGTCAGTTCAAACACTTAAAAAAATACTCTTAACATTTTAAACTTTAATTAAACAGCCCTGAAATATTCTAAAAATGTGTAAACACCTTCTGTATTTATAAGAATTATTAGTTTCTTAAGAAGTTACATTTAAGCATTACAAATTCAAATTACACAAAATTCCAAGTTATGTCAAGATTTACAAAATGCATTACTTATGCAGCTCAGAAGGGAGGGTACTGCATATGTTTTAATAAACTTTTCAAGACTGCTAAAACTTTATTATACCAGAAGATGCTTACAGTCATGCTTTCAAGTCAAAAAAATATTCAGATCTTAATTTAATTATCTTCAATTAAAAAAATTGTTACTCCCCATTCATTCTTCTTGAAAGTTAATAATGAAAGAAAGAAGAAAATAAAAAATGGCTCGGGAAAGTTGTGTACTTGAAGTAACAATTAAAACTAGCTAGGAATTGAATAGCAATAATTATGGTTTCATGTAAGCGTCTTAGTCTATAGCTGAACTCCCTTATTTTAATTCACATCATAGTTCATAGATGGCAGCAGTAGCATTGGAATAAATTCGATAAGAAGAAAAATTCGTTTCATTTCGTAGATTTTATTAAAAACTCATTGTTAGTCAGCATGCTTTAACTGTATTTTATGACAGAAATTATAACTATAAATTAATAATAAGGCCAGCTGCGGAAAAAAGTAAATTGGGGGAATGAATTGAATTTCTTTATTAAAATAGTTATCGTTACATAAACGAGTAAGTAAACACATACAGAATCAATTTTCTGTTCCTGTATATTTGACGACACAGGTGTGAGGATAAGGATAACGAATTTATACACTTCAGAGAGTAACTTTATCATGGTTTTATTTACACTCTTAGACAAAAAAAAAAAAAAAAAAAAAGACGCACCGAGAAGATATAAAGCAAATTGGACACAAATTGATATGCATACAGGTTTCGACGAAAATGCAAAATTTTACATTAAGCTGCCAATGAATGAACGGTTGTCGCTTATTGTGCAACTGGCAGGATATTTACGAGGAGAAATTACGATTCCAGGTCATAAATTCTTCACGAATTTCATTCCGTGTACTCTGGTAGACAGTAACTATGCCTCGCATACAGGTGCGTGAACAATATGCGCAGATGTTGGAATTTGAGAGAGGTCGTGCAGTTGGGCTCAAAGAAGCCGGTTGGTCTTATCGGCGAATAGCTCGACATTTGAGCAGGAGCAATGCCATATTAGACGATGTTGGCAGTGTAGATATGTGCGGTCATCATGTTCAGCAAAAGAACTTCACATTCGTTTGCTGGTTGATTTTTAATTACTTATTATCATGAGACAATAATTATAAATATCCGCTAAGAAGGAAGTGAAGGTAGTACTTCAATAAAATTATTTAATCCAGCGCTACTAAACCCCCGGATAGCTGTTCCTGTAGTTTGAAATTGTCTCCAAAGTCGTGAAACGACGCTGTGAGCAATTCCGAACTCTGCAGCCACACTTGTCACACTGCGGCCTTCCTCCAACTTCCCAATGATTCGACCTCGGGTAAAAGCATCCAGATGTCGTCTAACAGATTGATTATTCGCCATTTCTCGCTGAGGCAGCAACTCGGTGCGATTTTAACTGCTATACGGCGTGCAATCTCTTTGCCAGAAATACTGATCTTACACCGACAACATGCTTTATACTACTCAGACACTCCCCCATTACGTCTACCTGCATATCTGCGCATGTGCTACCGTGCATCACCTTACCTAATCTCCTGATTGGTCTTTCTATTCGCTCTGCCTCTTCGTTCAGCTGATATGCTAATTTTTCGACTTCGTCCTTAATTTTTGCACACCAGTGTATAGAAGCGCCTTTTGAACGTATCGCCTTTGACATCCTGGGAGCTCTGCCACGAATTGCTGATGGAAAAAGATACATCCTCGTTGTCACTGATTACCTTACAAAGCGTAGCCTATCTCTGATCAAGAGGCTGTTACGGTAGCAGAGGTGATGATACAGCATTGGATTTCCAGGTCTGGAAGTTCTGGTCTAATTCCAATAAATTCCAGGTCCTCTTCAGTTACATTCCAGTTAAGGAAAGAATTTTATTTGGGCTGTAATTGAAGAACTCTATAGACTACTCAGCACAGATTAAATCCAAACGACACCTTTATAGTACAGTCAGACTGTATGGTGGTGAGATTTAATCGAATCATCCGTAATAACCTCTCGCTGATGGTTTCCAGAAATCAATAAGACGAGGACCAAAACTTGCTCGTGTTCGTACTAACCTATCGGAGTACTGTCCACTAGACTACCGGCTATTCGCCATCTTAGATGCTTTTCACTCGTGACCTTCGTCTGCCTACTAAAACGTTATTTGGTCGCCCTCAGGATGCGCCTTCATCGCTTGAGGAATTTATTGAAAATCTCCAGGCAAGCTCTGAAGTGATGCAAAGTTTCGCACGGGAGCGAGGGAACTTGGCAACGAAGAAGATGCAGACCTGATATGACACGAGAGCTACAGGACATTGATTCAGGTAAAGTGACAAGGTGTATTTATGGAATCCGATACTACGAAAAGGACTCTCTCTTAAACTACAGTCAGCCCAAGATGCTCCTTACACGGTCTTAAACAGTCTGATCGTCGTAATTCGGATTCGTTTGTCATCAAATTCTAACCTAAAGTTGTTCATTAGGATAGGTTAGTCTCTTACTACTTTCGTAGTACATAGTCCCCATAGTGTATATAATGTAAATAGCAAAGTAAGACAATGGTCCTGTGCGTACATAATTTTATAAATTCATGCATTTATTTATTGATCTAGTATTTGATTTGTTGTATGTTAATTATTAAAATTATTATTTTAACACTACATTAATTTTCTATAGTTATAAGTTTGGCTTCCTGTCAAGGGGTCCTCGGGATCATTCCTTGGGAGGGTTACGAATTTTGTACATTTGTAAGTAATTTTAGTGAAATTATATGTGAAATAGTTTATCTTTGGTATAATGTAACATGAAATGCTTCAAAAATGTGATACGATACAATACGTTTACTGCGATAAATCAGAAGGCGTGCAAATGAAAGAAAGACAACAATTTACCAACTGATTCGATATTAAAAATATAAATCTAAGCGAGAGCACCTTCTAAAGGTTTGGTTGTAGATTCGTGCAGAATATCTAGAAATTTTTAAATCTGTAGGGTCTGTTGTCTAACTTTTGTGTGAAATATGGAGAGTTCTGTGTGACTGCATAGAAGAAGGGTTAAAATTACCCTTTATTACACTCGTTAATTATTTACAATGCGTCAACTCGACACTAATAAACTACGCTTCTGCTTGGACGATAACTGAAACAGTAACAACGAACTAAAGATTTGAAGATATTCACAAGTAGTAGAATTATGCTACAAGGCTCAGACTATCTTATTTTCTAAAAAGTGTTGAAGATTTAGTGGCAGCAAAGGAATAGCTATTATACCACGTTTAACCAGAAATAACTGCTAAGCCGAAGCTCGCGCTACAATACGCACAGAGTTTTTCCACACTCTCTAACTTTCCCTTCTAGAACTTAATACTTAAACCTTTTCTCTCACTGGTAAAATTTGCATTACTTCACGCGCGCTACGAAATTTAAATATTCTGGCACTGACAATTAGGGAAATGGAGACTCATAGGAAAGGACTTCAAATTAAATTTAACAATTTAGCTGGTTATTTAAAATAAATATAAATCCCTACAGTTGCCCATGCCAGAATTCAGCAGACTTGGATAAAGGTCCTTAAACACCTGTTACGAACTGTTAAATTCTACAACTAACAGGCCCTGAGCCCCGTTTACACACAAGTACCAGAGTTTAAATTATAACAGAAACGAATCTTTTTCTCTTTGTTCCGCTGAACTTGCTTCATCATCTTTAGCTGGCATTCAGTCATATCCTTCCAGTCATCTGGAAGGAAAAACTTATGAATACATGTTTCTATCAAACAATAGATAACTCTTTAAGTTTAAAATACATTATTTTTTTATTGAGTTTCTAACCCTTTTGCATTTATCACAGCTTTCTCAATTTTTCCGAATATTACGGTTTTTCGGGTCACATTTACTCATTTCACATTCATGCTTAAATTTTAAACTTAACTCCTTTTTGGCTCTCCTCAATGTGTGGTGAAAACGCAAGCCTAAAATGTCAGTGAATGAACGCTCCACCTAAACGCACATCGACTTGTTAGTACATAACAAACTTTTTAGAAACACCCTAAATTCACTTCTTAATTCTTCCATGAGCTAATAAACATGAAAATTAATTAGAGTGTCGGTCAAGGGTCCTACAAGACACATGCATACCAAATATTTTTCTCACATTCGGCTTAAACACATGCAAGATTTTGCTCAAAAGCGCATGATTTGACTTGGCTAACTTTTCGTTTGAGCGAACTCAAGATTTTCATTTTGAATATATTAACTTTTAAGTATATTAACTTTATGTTTTGAGGTTTTAGCACTAAATATTATTTTATATGATTTTTGAGATTTAAACCTCCATTTGCAGTATCCATTTACTTTAACACAACAGATATTTTCACACTATTCATTTTACATAAATAATCTAACCATCATTGTATTATGAATCATTGAACTTCAAACCGTACAATACAATCACTAAATATAATGCTAGACACCCGAAGCACGAGTTAAAGCTATTAATGAGTAAATGACATTAATTTTATGCTAAAATTTTTAATAAAAAATACAATATGTTTTTAAATTGCCGTGACATACATTACCTGTAATATATTGATCTATTCTAAATACTATTTTTTTAAGATACATTTTTCTAAGAGTGGGATGAGTTACCCCGGAAAACCCCTTTAGTTCTAAGGGTTCCGTGTGTCGACAAAGCTTTACCACTGCCGTGCACAATTAGCTACTGCACTAACAGCTGAAGTTAAAACTAGCCATTCGTATTACAGTCATTGGAGCTTGTAAATATAATACTAGCTTTAATATTATATTACAGTAAATTTCATAAGAGCGAACTAGGTGTTAGTGCGAGTAGTTTATATAGGTATTTTAAAAGGAACACTGTAAAATGAATATTCAAGAAATAATTTTATCTTGCTATTTTCTTTATTTTATCTTCTACGTATATCTTTATTTGACTTGGTAATATTTTTTTATTTTGTCTGACATATGGGTGATACGAGATTGAAATTAGCATGTCATCTGTTCAATTTCTCATGAGCGAAGCTGTTTGATTTCTCACGCATGAAATAGAAACGGCTTGAGATACAAATGGAAGAAAAAGAAAAGTGAGCTTTTAAAAGGGTCGATTTTTCTGCAGCAATCACATCCGAAGATATTAAGACGTTTCGCCATGAAGTGCTTCGTGATAGCTACTCTGCTCTTTGTTGTTCTGGTAAGATAAATATTTTTAGTATAGTTGGTTGAAAATTTAATATCAGGTGGATGAGATTTATCGTTGAGAATTTTTGACGTGATAAAAAGACGTAAAACGTATTTTTTCAATGAATGTTTCTTTAATGAACGTAAAATATGTACGGCAACTTTAAAATTAGGCAAGATTCAATTATCGATTGAGATACTAATAGAAAAAAGCCGCATATATTTTGAAGGAATGCAGCTGCAAAAATGTTCTGCACTATTTTATTGGAAATGTGCTGTTTAAGTAGACGCGAGGATTGCAGACTGAAAGCTTTAGATATCACCTAAAGGAAGAATGTATCGCTAAACTTTCGTAGAGTTCAAATGTAGAAAATGTTCTTAAACATAGTGAAAATCATTGTAAATATTTCCATTCTCTTCTTGAATAAAAATAATGTCTACTGTTTCGAACTAACTTGCGTTATATATTTCATAACTGTTTAAATCTTAAACTGAATTCGAAAAAGAATTCAGTTTCAAAAACATCGGCACTTTTTCCTGCATTACATTTTCGAACGTAAAATGGTGTAAAGTAAAAAAGTAACACAGAGAAGTCTTGCAGTGCACTTGACTAGAAAATTCTGGTATCACTTCAGTTTCATTTTGGATGTACATGATAATATAAAGAAGCAGAGTGAGGTTTCTTTTCGATAAACTATCCTACCAGTGGCCGAATGATAAGATGGTTGCACCATACTACTTTGAGTCGTGTTCAAATCCCGGCGAATGCTCGATTATTTTAATTATGGGAAAGCACTCGCAGCTATCTGCCAAAGAGGAGATGCCTTTGTGGAAAGCTTTCTATGGGAAACTGTCCCGTAACCACGGTACACATGGGAAAAAATCGCGAAAACGCCTATGTAGCCAACAAGTTAGCGTGGAATCAAACCCAAGTCGAACCACAAGTTTTTTGTTGATTTTAGCACTCGGCTGCAGGTGGGACCCCGGAGAACGACATAACCGCATGAGATGTTTCATAGTTTTCTCCATTCGTAACGGGAATACAAATATATTTCCATTAAAAAGGCCTCCACAGAGGCGTTATTCCACTTACGCTGGTAACCTTAGTGTGTTTTGTCATAAGGTGAGTTCTATAATGTCTTGAAAAAATAAGTAAGTAAGCTATTTTTCTTTCCTTTTTTTTCTGTAGGTAAGATTAAAGTGATGAAAATGGAAAAACATACTTTTCTTTAATACTGTCATACAACATAAAATTTCCCCTTTAACAGTTTCCTTAGATTAACTAAATGGAGTCCAAAAAACAGTTATGCAAGAATACAAATTAATATCAATGATATAATAATAAAGAAAATAATATGTAAAAACTAAAAATTTCCTTTCTAAGATACACTAAGGTTTTAAAAAGTAATTTCGAATTAAAAGAAAGAAAAGTATATGCTATGAACTGGGGTTACCAGTCGTTGACGGCGCCTTTGACTTTCTGTCTCTGAAATATATTTCGATTTCTGCTCATGTGAAGTAATAAGTAAGTAACAAGGCATTAATTCTAAGAATATGAATACTTAATAAATCTTGTTAATTGCTGCATTAGCTATATAAAAATGTCTAACCTGGGCATAACATGACATCCCTATACTGCCTATTAAGTTAGATACATTTTTTGTTGCGCTTCATTTAAAGTTGTTTCTTCGAAATATTCTAGCTTTAACTAATTCCTCAACGCAAGTTGAAAATGACAACAAAATTGCAGATTTCGAAATTAAATATTCCGGTGAATTTTTTTAGTACAAGAATCAGACTTTTCCTTTCTCATAAGACTGTAAATTTTTCCCAAGTATGGGAGATGGAAGATTACATTAAAAGTTAGATTTTGCTTTTTGTCGAAACTTAATGTTTTTAAAAATTTGATATTGCCAAAACATGAATATTTTTGTCACTTGAAACACTTCTGTGACTGTAAGTAAATGACTACAGCCAACGATTGCGAAAATAAAAGCCAGGTAAGAAATTTTAAGCCGGCTAAGAAAGTGGGTATATGCATATATACGATTGGTATTGCTGATTCCAATATAAAATGGAGGTGCACAACTACATGTTATAGCAGTCCTATATACAAAATTTCTACATTGTACGGCTAATCGATTTTGAATTATTGAGACATATGCATTCGTTACGTACAGACATCATAAAAAAAATAACTTTTGAATCCTTTTTACAATCCGTTTTGGAATAAAGAGTCTTTTATTCTGTCCGTGCGTACGTCGTCACGCATAAAAACAGTCAAAATTAATTCGGGAAGGGTCAAAATGGTTATTTCTGTTGAAATCTGAGAGCCGAAATTTTCCGCGATTTTAATACTTTCTTTATTTCGCGCAAGGAAGTAAAAAGCGCACAAATTTCTGTGTGAATATCCATTATCTTTAAATTAAGTGGATAAACGAAACTTACTTTTGTTCCCGAAGACTAAGGCCGGAAGGGGTAGCCACTTTACTGTGAAAACCCCTAATAGGTGGGCCACTGTTACCTCAACTACACCCATGCCTTCTCCGGGATTCGAACCCAGACCTTTCGGTACCGCAGTACACTTCCCTATTCACTATACCCTCTGGGAGGCGATTTGGTTAACAAAATTTGATGAATCCTGACTAAAGTTATCCTGGGTAAGGCGTTCTTTGTAAGCAGTCACTCATAAGAGCTTTGTTTCCAGAATAGATGATAAGCCTTTCGAATGAGAAATTTTCCTCTACAATAGCATTTAAATATTTAATATGAGAGTAGTGGTGCAGTCCGAAATAAGGCAACAATAGACTGTTATAATTACACTCAGTGCATTTTTAAGCGCATGAAAATATCTTTCTAACTTCCATTTACCACTTACTTCTTTTGTACTTTTTAAGACTGTTTAACGTTAAAAATAAGTCATCGCAAATATATGCCAGCGGAAAATTTGGGAAATAAGGATGCTTGAAGTTATTCAGCGGTTCAAATTGTTGTTATTAATGATAAATTAAGCTCAAACGTGCGAAATCTCTGAACTCCGAGAGGAAAGATATTTGGAAGAGAACTTTGTTTTGCAAAAATGTTCAATTTTGAACATTCAGTATTTCTCGAGGTAAAGTGTATATATATATGATATTTGCAGTTGAGATTCCGGATGTTGTCGTTTCGAGTGGAAAGCTGCAGACTGAAGACAGACGAATTTCATTTTAAAAACTCCACATCTTTATTCGATTAAAATCACAGTTCATTTTTCTTTACACGAAGATCATATATTCGATAATAATTTAAATAGCAATACTAGTAAATTTAGAACTCGACGTCATAAATATTTTTAACAAAGGAAAAACGAAGAGACAGAGCAAAGCGTTTGTATAGCAGGCAACGGTAATGAACAGTCTGACGAAAAATGGCGCGTAGAGTTATTTACAGTAGCGGTTACACAACAGGCGAGAGATTTCTGGAAAGTACTGGTCTAGGGGGGAAGATCTTGAAATTGTGGAAAGTTAATTAGAGATTGCCTGTTCGCGTAGAGCAAAGCCATCGTATATATTTTTATATTTTACATATATATATAAAATTTTTTACTTAAAAGCTAAATTATTCTATGTATTTCCACGCAATATGCAGTATAGACAAAAATAAGAAGTTTAGAATCAATTTTACAAAGATACAAAGAAGCGAAATTCAATACCATTAAATTTCAAAATACCGTATAAATATGTAAAATAAGAATTAAAGATGAAACACTAAAACCTCAATAAATGCAAAAACCAGAAAAATGCAAAAGAAGAAGAATTAAATCAAATCTGATATAACGTGATCAAGAGGAGGATACATCAGACTCAAGATGCATCCCCCCCTCTGCGTTTCTGTTATTCAAAATTAGCTATTGAACCTTTCCAAAGAATTAAATTATAACACATTTTGACGTCCTCTCCGACGCAGCAGAAGTAAAAATTCTTAGTCCAATAAATCAACTGAAATTACTTAGGCACTTTTCACTGAAAACAGAATTGAAATAATACAAAATTTGTTCATTGTTCACAGAATGAATCCGTTAGAGACGTATACTAATATTTCATATGAAAAAATGCCAGTGTTAAAACTATAAAGTACACTTATTCATAAAATGCAAAATTAAAATTGAAAAAAGCAAATTAAAAAGCAGAAATACAAAACTTTAAAAAAATAGGGAATTTTTTAATCAACTACAAATTTCGAAACAAAGACCAGCAGCGAAAGCGTTAGAATCAAAGAGGACGTCTAGGTTCACTAGTTCGGAATTACTGGCAAAACAAATTGACGATGGCAAAGAAAAATCTCCAAAACGGCAGTTTAAATGTTTGTAAGAAATTAAAGAAAATGTTTTTTTAAAGAAAAGTAAGAAAAGAAACAAGGTTAGAAAAGTAAAAAGTCTTCATGTCAGGGCTTATCAGGACGACTAAGGCTATTATAGTAGGCACTTTGTTAATAAAATAAAAGTCAAGAAAAATTGCAGTAAATAAAATTATTCCTTAGTAGAAACAAAAATAAATTAAGCTGTAAAACGTCCTAAAATATCCTTCTTCATGCTTCTCTAATTCTAATTAACTTCATTAATAATCTTTTGAAAAAAGATGGAGTAGTGTACACTCCATAAATGTTTTTAAAAGAATGACTATTTTATCTGAAAGCTTTAACAGAGAATTTAAATTTTATTCTATTTAAATTTTATTCTATTTAAATATTCTTTCCTTCCTTTTCACTTTATTTAAATATTTTTCTTTCCTTTTCCTTCCTTTCAAAAATTAAAATTTCTTACATTTAAATCCTCGTTTTGGAGATTTCTTCTTTGCCATCGCCAATGATGCCAAAATGGAAAACTAGGCGTCCTTTTTAATTCTTAAGTTTTCGCTGCGGGTCTTTGTTTCGATATTTGTAGTTGGTTAACAAATTCCCCATTTTTTCCCTTGAAAGTTTTGTATTTCTACTTCTTAATTTCCTTTTTTCAATTTTAATCTTGCATTTTGTGCAAAAGTGTACTTTCTTGTTTTAACATTTGGACTTTTTCATATGAAACGTAAGTATATGTCTCTAGCGGACTCGCTGTGTGAACAATGAGTAAGTTTTATATTATTTCAATTATAATTTCAGTTAAAAGCGTCTAAGTAATTTCAATTGCTTTACTGGACTAAGAAATTTTACTTTCTTTGCTTCGGAGAGGACTTCAGAGCTTTCTGGTGAACTATTGAAATTTGATACTTTGGAATGGTTCAAGAGCTAATTTTAGATAGCAGAACTGCAGTGGTTTTCAAGTGGAAGAGAGAGGCAGTTGAGTCTGATGTATTCTCCTCTTGATAACATTATACCCGATTTGTTTGAAATCTTCTTCTTTTGCATTTTCCTGGTTTTTGTATTTATTACAGTTTTAGAGTTTCACATTTCTTGAACTCTTACTTTACATACTTATAGTGTATTCTGAAATTTAATGGTATTGAGTTTCACTTCTGTTGGGTTTTTGTGAAATTGGTTCTAAATTTTTTACTTTTTGTCTCTCTTTATATATATATATATATGTGTGTGTGTGTGTGTGTATCTATGTATGTGTATATATAAACAAAAGTTTAAGAATTTCAAAATTAAGAATATTAATTATTAAAATCACCCAACATGTTGTGAAATAAATTACATAATTAAGAGCTTTTACTATTAATAAAGCTTAGCTACCTTTCTTAGTGTTCACAGCTTTTTCTTCTCCCTTTTAGGTACAATAAAATTAAAATTTAGGTATTACTTTTATTAAAATTCCGAATTACTCTCAAAATTATTTTATTAAAATTCCAAATTACTCTCTGAAATCAATTTTTCTTCCCCATATATTTAATTTTTCTGACCATTACTTCCAAAATTAATTAAATATAATTTATTTCTAATTTTAATACATTTTGATTTTTCGTTATTAGACAGTTTTAAATTTTAATTACTACATTTACACTCTGCACCTGTTTAATTATTACAAGACATAATTAGTCAACTCAACTCAATGCTGTCATTTTTATTTCCATTTTAAATGGCTGCAATCCTGCAACTTATTCGTTTCATTTCTTTCACATCTAGTTTTATATCATCACTTATTGGCTATTTTCACTTTTGTCGATACAATTCCAAAGTTTTCCTTGCAGGTTTTCAAGGACTTCAGGAAATGTTTCTCATACGGGTTTATCATTTTCCTTTCCCTATTTTTATTTATTTAATTCCATTAAATGTTTAATTAATTCTTTTTCCAAAATATGATGGCTAGATGGATTTCCACAGATGGATACATGCACGTAGAATTTTCCCCTTTATGCATCTATTCTTTTATAAATTTCACTTATATGTTCCACATTACTTATGCTTGCTTATTAACGTATTTTGCTCTAACTTAAAACTTCCTCGCATTTTCACAACAGTCCTCACAAGAATTAACGTGATTAGAAAAAGAGGGCAAAGGTGACTATTTGGAAAAAAGAAGAGTCTAGAATTTAGGGCTTCGATCCATATTTTGTAGAATTCAAGAATGCTGAAAATCAGCTTATTGTAGAAGTTGTCTAACATTGCAGCGAAGGTCGCTTTGCGCAAAAAGGGACGACTTCATGGTCGTCCCTTTTTGTCCCTTCTGGTCCTTCAGAGTCATCTATACTTTGATTATTAATTAAATAAACAAGAAAATGGGCTGTGCGGTACACTAAAAAAATTATCAAAACCGTTATCTTACAACAAGGGCATTTACGAAACTGATTAAAAATACCAAGTGAAGTACTTGTAAGATTTAATACAGTTTATTGAAAGCAACTTCAACTTTGACAACAGTTTGTAAAGAAATGCACTTCATTTCCTGAAACGTACTGCTGTTTCTTCTAGTTGATTTTGCACACATAACTGGAGTCCTGAGTCAGAACAGGGAGCGTACTCAAAGCTATGTTCATGCGTATGTAGAAAATAAAACAAAGATAACATGGGTTAAATTTACCCTTTATTCTCACAGCGTACAGTTGCTCCCGCACTTCGGGTCGCAAAAACCAATACTTTTGGTCTAGAACGTAGAAAATAAGAAAATAAACAAGCTTAACTAAATAAGAACTAAGATGCTTTACAGCGACTAGGAACTCGAAGATTGGCCCTTTAATACTACGTATGTAGTGAGCAGGATAAGTAAATTCTGGCCTTAAAGGCAGACAACAAAAATCATACGCGTGGTAAAGGCCGCGAGAAATCTCTCTCTTACTACTTCTTGGCTAAAAGCCATGTCTTAAATACTTCTAAAGCTTGCAGCCTCATTTGCATACACTAAATCTATTCGCGCTTATTCTGTCCGGAAATGGAAAATAAGAGGTGATAGTAAAGGTTTAAAATAAAATAAACAATAGTAAAACTTTAAATCCTTATAACGTGAGGGGTCTGCTAACGAGAGAGTCTCTAATCGAGCGCTCAAGAGCATTTTAGGTCTGTTTAGTTCAGAGTTCAAGAACCTTCTGACATGTTGCTCCTCCGATGGAAAAAAATCTTCAAACTGAATTAGCCACGCCTCCTTAAATTTTCAGTGGTATTTTACATCCTCTGATTCGTTATATCTGGAACAACATCAGAGGAAAAACAAAATCATTGGTTCGTCAGCCCTTCTGAAATCGAGAGGGTTGGCAGATGAGGTGCAGAACGCTGAAATCTCTTGAAACTAATCGTGGAATGTCCCTTGCACTGTCAATTGCAACGAATTATTGCGTCTGCGATGTCAGAAACATGTCGTGTGACACAACCTAAAAGCTTGGAAGCAATGACTTGCGGGGACCGCTCACACGATTTTCTCATCTCTGTGTCGTCCGCCCAGGGACTTAGTAAATAGAACTGATAATGCTGTTTTGATTAAAAAGAATCAGCTTTAATATTTTTTTCAAACAAATCTAAACTTTAAAGTTGGCAGACATTTTGCTACTGAACACCATTCTTTAGGTCGTGGCTTATAACATGTTCACCATTAAGGTAATATGTTGAAAACTGAGCAAAAGCTTGCTGTGATCAGGATATATGTGTTTCCAAGCTGATTTCGATGGGAAAATGGGAAAGAATGAAACTTTGCGTGAAATTGAAAACAGGAATAGAACTGACTAGGAAAACAGGATTGTTTAATGTAGATTTTATTTTAGCAGAAGCGCTTTTAGAAGATTGATCACTATTGTTTTTCTTCAGTCTCAACTAAACGAAACCCTAGCATAGCAAATAGAAAATAATTAACGAATCCCGAGCCTTTACACTAGTTCATGAATTAGCCCACCTATCTATAAACAGATTAAATAGTCCTTGATCTGATTCCATCATCCATCCTTAAATGGAACCACTTACCATTTAGGGATTCTTTTCTCTTTCATTATGGATGGCATCGTTGTTAGATAAAGTTAAGTTCTACAAAATTCTCTGATCTTGTCTTCTGTTTGTGATGTATGTCTTAATTTAGTTAAAGAAAGCGATAATGTTGAACAGCCAAAACTATTTCTGTTAAAAAAAATCTTCAGCAAATAACGCTTTTTTATGTTTTCGGTACATTTCGATGTTGCTGCTTGCTTAAATTTTACGTCGCCATTACCCTGTAATGACATATAACTGTGGTTTGCTGTCACTGTATCCGTTTATTATGTTGCAAATTTGAAACATTTCTTACTCTGTTTTTAGGTGGTAGATGCTAAAGTAGGTACGAGATGCAAACGTACCAGCGACTGCGGTGAAGGTGAATGCTGTGTTACCCCTGGCATTATGAGTAGCAGATGCAAAAAGCTCTCAGAAAAAGGTCTGTTCCTTTAAATCATTGTTTATAGATAGTTGTTTTGAGATTAAATATATCTTTATAACATGATTTGAAATGTTCACGTTTCTACAAAAGAAAATTGTTACAACTAATCAAATTTGTTTTCCATGTTGCTTCCGTGAAGGGAACAGTATAAAGTAAGCGGTCTTTTTTTCCTGGTTATTAATATTCTTCGTCAATACATATCTTCTGCAACCATGATGATTCTTGAGTTCCTACTGTGATTAAAACATATCGGAAACGATTCCTTAAAGCATAATATTTCACTTTTTTTCAATATTTATTGCATACCTTTCAAAGAATGTGTACAAAAACAATGCGTTTGTCATCGCTTTTATTAGTTCTTCGAACATACTTCCTAATTGTTTTCGAGAAATTTCTTGAGGGTTCGCAACAAATTGTCTTTTGCCGCATCAATAGATAGGAAACGGGAATTTTAATCGTGGAAAGAAAATTCACACAGTTCCGTACTGGATGATTACAGAGCTTTCGGAACCATATTTGTTGAATGTTTTGCTAAAACGTCATGAATGGCAAGAATATTGTGAGCAGGTGCATTATCATAGTGGAAAAGTCTATGATAATGCAATAATTCTACAAGCTGCGTAGTGGAAACACAGCAAAGCAGTCACATGTATCTTCCGTAAAGAATTTAGCCAGTTGGGTGAAATTCATGACAATACCGAGATAATCGAGCGAAGAGCAATATTATTTTAATTCCGACATGATATTTTCTGACTTGTTTCCTCTTTTGAGCACCATGTTAACGCCAAAATGAAGTGAAGCCAATATAATGGTTTCGTATTGTTTTAACTTATTGGATCTGGCCACTCACTGTAGAAAAGAAAAGGAGATAAGCTGGCCTCCATTTAACTTGGTATGTTCTAATTTTGTGTTCTAGAGTGGTTACGCTGATAATCTAATATGTAATTTAGGCTAGAGATGGCTAGGGAGACCATCCAAGTAGAAAATGTAAGGTTCGTATAGTATATGTAATCAACATTAAAATATTAGAATACAGACCAGTGTTTTGGTGTGGTAAAATTTGCGAAAAATCCGAAACATACCATTCTCTTGATTATAGAGCTGTTTTTGTATTAGAAGTCTGGATACAATATCCTTCATTGGCTTTAATATGCTTATAAGTCTTGCCTTCAAAAGGCACATACTGCTAATACGTTAGCGTTTTGGGGAAAAAATTCAGCGGTTTTATATGATAACACGAAAAGCGACCCTCCGCAAATCCAAATGATCTTCCAAAATTGCGTAACAGGTTCCATATAATAAAGGAAGTTCCTTCATAATACCTGCAACTGTCAAATAATAACCGCTTAACTCCAGATTTCTGACTTAAACACATGTTGCTTATTAAATGAAATGAACTGTCCATCAGAGCATAGCTCATCTTCGACGTATTCCCTGGCTTCCTCAAGCAACTTGTATCACTCAGAAACTCGTATTTTTGATCAAGTGTGATACTCAACGGTATTTTGCAACAAATTTCCTGCAATTTGCTGCAGAAATTTAAAGCTCGTTATTTGCTGAATTACATTTCCCATTTTAGGAAATGGCTAAGGAAAAAACTCTTACTCATTGAAATAAATTTATTCACAAAACGATAAAAAAAAATAAGAAAGGGATTGCTGCCAGATATTGACAAAAGTCGCAACTATTTCTCGACAAGTGTTGTAAGCGATTTCTTACGCGTTCCTATTTTATTTCTTACGCGTTCCTATTCCCGATATATTTTTATCGCAATAGTAGTTTGAGCATTTTTTATAAATTTCTAAATTTTTTTCATTAAACATTTGAATCTCCTTTTCGAAGGATTCCTTTTATTTTGTGCAAAATATTACTTTATTACAGTTTTTGATATTCTGGTTATTGTAGAAGTTTTTGCTACAAGAAAATGTTACATTGACTTGAACGGGCAATAAGTGGATGCGGATAAGGCCATCAGGAGGATGAGCAAGAGTTTCAGACAATTAAGTTTTTGTTGAATCATTCTTACAACATGGGCTTCAGTGCTATTCTGTTGAAGAATTGCATTAAGTCTGTCTTCCACTGCACACCGTTTCATGATTGCAGTTCGCTTTAACCGTTACCTGGCGGCTTAAATAACTATATAGGCGAAGCTCCTATCTCGTTCGCGACAAGTTAAACAACGAAACTTTAATAGATATTGTTAAGTGCTAAAATGTCGCGGCACCAGATGTTCTGTTGCAATTGTCACGTCACCAAAAGTTGTGGTACCAAATGTTAAATACTAACTGTTACGATAATTAGCCTACAATAATATCAAAAACCAAATTCCAGTTGCGTTGTGTTTATTAACCCGAACAAGCCCTAAGACCAAGCAGGAGTACTGGTGTTAAGAACATTCACACAAGTCATCATAAGAAAAACT
>KK116104.1:0-56419 GCA_000611955.2 Stegodyphus mimosarum
ATAGTTGATTTAAGAATATATATATATATATATATATATATATATATATATGGTATTTTAGAGGTTTACAGTCGTGATACCTTGATAGAATTTAACAGAGAGCTGACTACAGAAGACGAAACCAATCACTTTTCAGATATGGCCGAGAATTCCTGCGTAGAAGTGAGTGGATTGAAAATCACACCTGGCTTAAACACCATTTTTTTAGCAGAAAAAATTCTTCTAAGATACATTTTTCCTTAAAATGGTATATCATTAGGGTTACTAAACGCACCTCGTAGTTTCTGTATACGCAGTTTACATTTTACGTAACAGAAAGAGGAGCTTAGCGAAGAGACATGACTTTCCTATGCAGAGCAAACAAGCGAAAAAGTGATACGTAATATACTGCATGCGTATGTATCAGCTCGGGAAGTCTGTTTTAATCCTAATCAGGGACAGCACAAAGTTTTTCGCAGTGCAGAGAAATTGCAGGAAAAAAGGTGATGTAACATGCTGCAGAGTAGCGCAAAATGGTGCAAAATGTATCCTTTAAGAGGAGATGTGTTTAATTAAAAATTATGAATTTAAAGGTCCATTATCAATTGGGTCCATTTAAGTTTAATAATTTTGTTTTATATTTTAAATTTTACATATCTCCCCTTAAAGACGAAAAAGGCTTGGCGGGAGAAAAGTCTTTTGAGAAGAAAGCATTAGTGTGGTAGCAAAGGAAGGGGAAATTTTGTAGAATATTTACCATATTTACAATTGCAATAAAGAAGCAAATGATGTGCTTCGGGAATATAGCGTTTAGGTTTCACTATGTCTCGTCATTTGTTTCATGAACTTTCTCATATTTGAATATAGAAAAAGATAGACATATAATAACAAAATATTATTTGATTTGGAAATGGAATTAAAGTTCAGTTTGAAAGTCTCTAAGAGATAAGTTTCTAAATTTCTTGAAACGTTGTTGAAATATTTTCTCCAAACCATTGAGAACGTTCCAAAATCTTGAAAAAAAAATTGTAAGAAAACTTGGTAATAACATAATGAAATTTACAGTCAGCTGAAATCTCGAAAAACCATGCGTTATAATCAACATGGAATAAAACGTTTTCGAGTAACTTTGACCAAAATGGCAGGTCCTCTACAAGCGAATCACCGTGACTACTTGCGGATGGCTGTGGGATGCTTAAATACACTGGTATGCAAAACTTAAGCAACAGTAGGGTTTTTTGCCATAACTCCCCTAGAAATCAACTGAGAGACATGAAATGCAGAAATGAAGGAGAGTATTATGTACGTAAAGGATGACGAAAGCATCGGAGCTGAAAAAGGAATACAATGCATACGGTATGGAATAAAAAAAAACAAGCTTTATTGAACGCATAGTATCGTGACTCATGATTGTCTATCCAAAAGGAAGAACAACAAGCAGATGTTCCTTAATATGGGATATGCCCTCCCCTCACTGCAATGGTTGCTTCGCACCGTCTCCGCATACTCAGAACCAGCTGGTGCAACATTTCTTGCGGTAGGAGTGCCCATTCCTCAATCAACATCTGTTTGAGTTGTTGGGTGTTCTCCGGAGGATCTAAGCGTGCTGCAATGCGTCTCCCCAAAGCATCCCACACATGTTCGATTTGATTTAAAACATTCGAGTGATATCTTCACTTTCCAGTAGCTCCTCAACAGCAAGAGTCCGATGTGGCCGTGCATTGTCATCCATAAAAATTAAGTCTGGGCCAATGGCACCTCGGAACAGACGCACAGGGGGAAGGAGTACCTCCTCAGAATAGCGATCCCCGGTTACAGACCCTCTGTCGAAAACGTGGAGCTCAGTTCGGCCGTTCAGCATAATGCCTTCCAGACAAGAACTCCAGGACTATCGTTACGGTGTCTTTCCTTGATGTTACTGGGATAAAACCGGGTCCTGACCTCTCTCCAAATAAAAACGCGTTGAGAATCGCTTCTGTCACTGAACCGACTCTCATCCGTAAAGAGGACCCGACTCCATGGATCAGTTGTCCAGTTTTTGTGCTCTCTGCACCACTGTAAACGGTGGCGTCGGTGGCCAACTTTCAACGGAAGGCAGCGCTCAGGGCGGCGGGCGAATAAGCACCCTTTGTGAAGGCGTCTGGCTACAATAACCTGCGACACTTGTCGCCCCGTTGCTGTACAGAGTTGCTGAGCAATGGCGCTTGCTGACTGCTGTCGGCCTCTTTTCACCTGCAGGACGATATATCGGCCATCCTCTGCAGATGTCGTCCTCGGGCGGCCACCACCAACCTTTCTAACAGCTGTACCTGTGGTTTGGGACACTTTCCAAGCTCGAGAAACGACACTTTTGTTGATTCCGAACTCTGCAGCTACACTGGTGACAGTACGCCCCTCCTCCAGCTTTCCAATCATTCTTCCACGTGTGAAGTCGTCCAGGTGATTTCTTCTAGCCATATTTCACGAACTGACTCACTGGCACTTGCAGCGAATATGTTAAATTGCGTCTCCGTCCTTCATTTTATTCTACTGTTGAGCTGCACGCGCCGACATCACACGTTTTGTGTACGCTCACGTCGCCTCTGACGTTTCGTTCCTGATATTTTCATACACATGACGTTTCTACTGACTTACGTGTTCATTGTACTAATTACCAGACCTCCTCTTCTGCAATTTCATGGCTATCTGCTAAATGTTTACATTGTTGCTTAAGTTTTGCACACCAGTGTATATTTACTCATAAAAACATTAGTTCCATATAAAAAGTAAGTGGATTTTAGCATTGTATGATAAAAATCAAAAATCCCATTTAGTTTTATGGCCATAAAAATTCTTTTACTTTACGTACTTGCAATACAAATAAATATACAAAAATTTAAATTCAAGTTAAAACAAATAACTTTTATCCTTAAGTTTGTGTCTTAAAAATTTAGTAAGCAGAACCTAACATTTTCCTATAATAATGATAAAAATTATAATAATAAAAGTAAATGTGGTTGTTTTGTGTGTGTGAGTATGTAGTAGCATGGAACTATGGTCAGAGGAATGTGACTGTTAAGCTTTGAGTGACCAACTCAATTTGAATTCAATCACTTCATTTCAACGCTGACCGTAATTTTAATTTCTGTCTAAAATACTTATCTGTGGCTTGAAATTTACTGTTAGTCACATGAAAAGCCTGAAGAGAGCAAAACCCTGCAGGGAAAGTAATACTACAGGGGCAAGTCTAACTAACATTGAGGTAAATTCCTATCTCGGTGAACTGGCGAGATATCGCCAAGGCGACGTTGGTTTTCGCGAGTAACTTTTGTCGCCATTTGGAGAGAAAAGGTCAAAAGTGGCCAAAAATTGGCGACCGTTTACAGACATTTGGTCCGGTCTCTCTATAACTGTAATTGTCCATTACATGTAACTGTAACCGTGGCCCTTAGATGTAACTTTAGTCCTATATGCCTTCCAGTAATTGCGAGAAACGGGAGATTCTGGAAACTCCCTGCCGATCATGAGAAAACTATGTAAGACCGGAGGGAGAATCAGTTCTCAGTTTTTAATTTAAGGTTAAATAATCTAATCATAAAATATGACTTTTACAAAACACTGGTGACTTAAATAGAGCTAAAATTCAAACAGCCAATGACAATTTTACAGCCTTATTAATTATTCAAGCAAATGCATTGAAACCGATTTCTGAATTAAGATTTCATCCTGAACACGAGGGAATTGCTTTCTGCACGTCGGTCTGCACCGTATGAAGAAATACTTAACTAAGCGAATAATCGCTTGAGTGTGGGAACAGAGACTTAAGACTCAGAAGGGTTAACAACCCTTTATTTCACAAAACAAATATGAACATAGTAAGCTCCTAACCCGGAGCGTACAGCAAAGCTTCCACTTGGGCTTGAATCAAATTAATATGAATTTAAACTTCACTAAAAGATATAGCCGAAGCTATCAAGATTCTAAGCAGTTGGCCCCTAAATCTCAATTAAGACGGGGAAGCTAATCAAGGGCCTAAAGTACGGCCGAGCGTAGCAATAGCTAAGAGAGACGTAGCCAAAGGCAGACGTGAGCCAGTCAGGAACTCGGGCTCTCTAACGAAGTCAGTGAAACATCGACTTAAATACTACTCTTACACATTTGCATTAACAACGTTTCTGAAAATACATTTTGGTAGGAAACTGTAAGCCGAAGCTAGAAGGAATAGGGAAGATGCATAAACTTAAATTAACTGTTATAAAATTAGGGAAAACCTTACATAATAAAGTAAAGTTTAATTTTTAGTCCAAAGGGCCTTTGTCCCTTGTTTTCGTTTTGCGATTTTGCGTTGGCAACATTAAAAGTCTGAATCACTTTTCAAACTGTTGCCACAAAATATTTCAGCCCTGTATTATATTTAAAGAAATTAAATAATGAAGAATCTGCATGAATATATGTATATTTCTCCAAATGTGATAAAAGAACGGTACCTAGAGACATCCAATTTATTTTGAATAACGTACGTTTCCACCCGAATATGCGCATCTGGAAGCCCGATTTTAGAATTTGTTTTATTATCTATTTCATATTTTGTAAAATTTTAACGAATTTTTGAAGAACAAACTCAAACGATTTAAAAGCGAGCAATGGCAACAATCTACGAGAAAAAAAAACCTTTTTATCTCCAGCGCGCGGAACTGTGTATCAGAAATTCTAAAGATATACTCATTTTAAAATTATTTTGCGATATTGCTGTTGAACTGAATTTTATGGTTCAAGTGCGAAGAACATGATATTTAATAAATAAAGATAACACACAAAACGTTAAAAAACGTCCCTTTGGACGTAATTTAAAATGTGAAACCTTTCAGTTTATATATATATATGTAAGATATAACAAAATATGGTAGCTGTTTTAAAAACTAATTGACCATCTCAAAATTAACACGCTAAATTTGGTGATTTTCCCCTAAATTCATCTGTTCTCCCAGGCTCGAGATCATTCGAAATTACGCTTGAATAATATAAATATCACTCGAAATATAAATATCATTCGAAACACTGCTTGAAAAATGGTAACTAAAAGTAAACTGACCAATCGTGGCTTTAGATTCGTATCTGCATGTGCGCAGTATAAATTCTGCTTCGCGAGGAACTACGTTGCTTTTTTCCTGACTTCTGCCCTGCAAGCATATCTGCACGGCTTATGCTTTCCTGCCTGAAATGACATCGCATCTTTTTATGCCGCATATGAGAAATTATCGCAGTTGCTATGATTAAAAAGTATATTGTCTACAAGGAATTATTCCAGTGTGCCTGCAGATCTGCAAATAAAGGTGTTAATTGGCTGAATTTAGTTTGGTATCAACTGTTTCCTCTTGCTTACCACTCTGCCATCCCGACTGTGTTCCGAAAATATGACATATATATATATATATTACATTTAAAAAAGTCATATAATGATATGTTTTAACGCAAATCAGAAAAGTCAGTTGTCTTTGAACAAGGAACGGAAAGCATCCCATTAACCGCTAGTGAATTAGTACACCATTTTGTTAAATGTTGATTTGCCCATGAGATGGAAATGTTGGTATTTAGAGAATGCTCTTAGACGTCCGTGTTTCTACAAAAAAATGTCTTAATAATGATAAAAAGCGTAATTTCAGTAAAAACCATTTGAGGTGATGTTAAATGGAATGAAAATTAGTTATGTTATAAAATTTTAAAATTTGTTGTGATTACGTACTGTAAATAAGGGATGTATTAAAAATATTAAAATTTTGAATACCTTTCCCTAAACAAATATGATTATGAAGATTCTGAAACCTTAATTGTGGCAAATTATCCCAATATGAGTTCTTTGTTATAAGAAGGATTTTTCTTAAAATTATGACTGGCCGTTTGAGTTTGAGTTTGAGTTTGAGTTCCATTTAAGTCACCAGCGTTATGTAAAATGCACATAATATGATTAGTCTTGAAATTACTCAGGTCAAAGAAATTTATTATTGCTTTTAGAATAAAGAAGAGAAATACTCAAGTTAAAATTAAGCATGAAGGCGCTATTCCTAATTTAAATTATAATTTTTATTTAATACATACTTTTATCTTACAATGTAAATATACGTAAATATAATTAGATTAGGTATTTTGACACAAAATCGGACTTTTTCTAAAATAACATACCAGTTTTTTTCCGTATTTCGATTCTACGACTTAAATTATGCTTATATATTTTAAATTTTGCAATTTTTGGAGCGAAGTTTCTGCAGAATTAAAAAAATTATCTTGGCGGATTTTTTTTTCAGTTTACGCCAAAAATAATTCACTTGGCAAACTTCTTAATTTACCGCAAACCTATTTTCCTTTACTTTTTCTTATTGTCCACGAGCGGGAAAAAGTCATCATTCATACTTTCAAATAATTTTAACAGAGTGCGTAAACCACATTTTCGTTATTATCTCTTATGATAAATACGCCGAATTTCAAAATGCACCAAAATCTAAATTCACGTATATCTTAGGAAATTTTGAATAAAAATATGAATAAAAATAAATAATTTTTTGAAAGTGTGCTTAGAAATACATATACTTTAAGATGATGGCAAAAATTTTATTGGTTATAATTCAAATTTTTTTGAAAAATTTATAAAAATTATTTTAAAATACAAATTTAAAACATTGATCATAAAAAATTGGCGAATTTTATTTGGAATAAATCTAAATTTCGAAATATGAAAGGAAGATTCAAATAAGTTTAATAAAAAAAGAAATATTAATAAATATATACGAAATTCAATTAACATAGAGGAGCTAAAATTTTGAGAGCTAATTTTGTAAAAGTTACTGATGCGATTTTTACAAAACTTGGCAGCTTGCCATAATTTGAGACGTAGAATCAAAATATAGAAAAAAATTGGCATGTCGTTTAAGAAAAAGTCCGATTTTGTGCCAAAATACTTATATTAGAACAATGCTATATATAAATCTAATACGTATCCTAAGTCGCGAAATATAAAAAACGCAATTTGAATTTCGTCCAATTGGCCCAGTAGAACGGAAGATATAGAACTGTCCCCCCCTTTTTTTGCGCAGTGTACATAGGCTTAGTAATATAAATTAAGAATTGCCATAGAGTCTTGGGAGTTAGTAATATAACTCTGCCAACAAAATTATTGCAAACTTTATACAACGAAAAACATAGCTTGTATTAAAGTATGCGATATTAACAAATGTCTGAAAAGTAATTTCATAACGAAATTCATGCAAAAATCGATTTCTTCACGAATAGCGTTTAAAAGAAAACAGTTGCGCTGAATACAAAAAAAAAAGGAAAAAACTAAGACATGGAATTCATCGAATCTGTACTTTATAGCAGCAAGACTGGCTGGCGAAATGTGCCAATTCAAATTTAGTAAGTAATTTGTCAAGAAACGTAGTCGCAGTCACCTCAGAAGTAAACGTGGTGCAGGTTGGAGAATTTAGTAACTTTGATTCAAATAAAAGCAAACAAGTGTCAAAATTTCTGGAAACAAGGCGGATAAATTAGCCATTAAATTGACTAATTTCAATGATCCTCCATCTTTGGCTGACAGTTTCTAACAAAATAATGTTTTTCTTAATAGGGCATCAACCACGACAAGAACAATGTGCTGATCAGGGAATTTACTTCAGAGGATGGCAAAAAAGTTTTTCAAGAAGTGCTCTAATGGAGACATACTGGCTAATTTATTCAAAAAGATCTCTGTCGTTGTTCTATTTCCATGCATTCATTTTACTAAAAGAAGGGCAGATTCTACTATTTCCAATTCCCCGCCTTCAAAAAAAAAAAAAAAAAAAAAAAAAAAAAAAAAAAAAAAAAAAAAAAAAAGAAGAGGTTTCAAAGATTGGAAAAGCTTAAATAGAATTTCCGATCAGGAAAATTCTGTGTTTCATTGTGATGCTAATCTTCAGTGGAAATGCTTTGAGAAAACATTAAAGGTGGTAGTTCCATAGACGATCCTCTGCAAAAAGCAGTAGAATCAGATAAAGAAAAGTGGTGACATATCATACGCTTACATTAGACGACATTTTGTTTTGTGCAAAACACAATTTAACTCTTCGAAATACCCGTGAAACTATTAGCAGTTCAAGTGCAGGAATGTTCCTAAACTTAATTGAATTAATAATTGTGATAAATATTGCCTATTGTACTGTTAATCAAAGAAAGTGATCTATTTCTTGCCTGTCTAATAAATTGCAAGATTTAATTAATTTTACTCTTAGGTAATGAAGTTAGATTTGAAATTTGTTCTAGAATCAAAAAAGCAAAATATTTTTCTTTGATGAATCATTGTACATCACATGTTTTGTATCATGAAGAACTGTATCAGATTAGTATATACGTCTACATGAAAGAAAAATCCATATTTACTGAAGAGAGCTTTATAGATTTTACAGAGACAAAAGCTAAAACCGGTAGTGATTCAGTAAATGAAATTATTTATAAGTTAGAAAAGGACAGCCTCGACATTCAAAATATTGAAGGTCAATGTTACGATAATTTGGCCAAAATAGTTTGATTGTACAAAGGTATATAAACCGTTATTTGTCAACGAAACGATCAAGCTACGTACACTGCGCAATAAAAAAATAAATAAATAATGAAACAGTTTTGTATCTCCCCTTCTACTGGGCCGATTGACGAAACTCAAATTGCATTTTTCGTGTCTCGAAAGCGTGACTTAGGATATATATTAGATTTTTATGTGGCATGGCTCTAACATAGTGTTGCGAAAAATTCGGCGGTTGCGCCTGTATGTAAGCTTTCCGGCATAGCACTAGGGTTGCCATAAAATAGTGTATGGTATGGTTGCCAGATTGGCGACTTTATCGCCCATTTGGCGACCAAATTGGCGATATCCCATGGTCCAATCGGGAAGCTTCTAGAATAATTTCCTGTCGAGATATTTCTCGAAACCTGTGGAACCTAATGAAAAGCTATATAAACCCTTGCGTTTCTGAGAGCCAGCAATGTGATTAAGTGTGATTAGTTGTGAGAAGTCTGAGAATAGCTGCTTACTGTGAGTGCTAAGCTACGCGAGAGTTTTGTGAACGGAAAGCGATCGAGATAGTGCTTTGCCGTGAAGCTACCTTTACAGTATAGCTTGACAGTGTATTGGTGATTGTTCCACGGTGTTTATTATAAGTTTAGTGTTGCCGTGAAGCTACCTTTACAGTTACAGCCTGAAGCTGTGTTGCTGATTGTTTCAGCGTATTATTTATTGTAGATTTTCGACGCTTTTAAAGGTAATTTTGAAACTGTGCTGTAAATAGTGATTCTTGTAAATAAATTGTGCTTTTTATTGTTCTGCATCGTGTTTTCATCGGATACTCTCAAATCCACGAACCCGTATAACGCAACAATAGGTATTTTGACACAAAATCGGATTTTTTTCTGAAATGACATGTCAATTTTTTTTCATTATTTCGATTCTATGACTCAAATTATGTCTTTAAACAAACAAAATTTATGGAGAAATTTAAAAATTTATCTTGGCGCATTTTTTTCAGTTTGCGCCAAGAATAATTCACTTGGGAAACTTCTTAATTTATAGCAACCTATCTTCCTTTCTTTGTCTTCATTGTACACAAAAGGAAAAAAAGGCATCGTTCATACTTTCAAATAATTTTAACAGAGTCCGTAAACCCTATTAGGCGTTATTAACGCTTATAACAAATATGCCAAATTTCAAAACGCGCCAATATATAAATTCACGAATATCTTAGGAAATTTTAAATAAAGAACTCTATTTTTTTTGCAAGTGTGCCTAGACATACATCTACTTTAAGACGATGTTAAAAGTTTTATAGGTCATATCACAAAATTTTTTCAAAAAATTTATAAAATTATCTTCAAATACAAATTTTAAAAATAAATAATAAAAAATGTGCGAATAACATTTGGATTAAAACCAAATTTCGAATTCTAGAAGAAGGAATCAAGTAAGCTTAATGAAAAAAAGAGAGAGAGAGAGAGTAATAAATTTCAATTAACATTGAGGTGCTACAATTTTGAGAGCTATTTTTTAAAAACTACTCGCGCGATTTTTACGAAACATGGCAGTTTGGCATAATTTGAGTCATAGAATCGGAACGTGGAAAAAAATTGGCATGTCATTTCAGAAAAAGTCCGATTATTTCTCAGAACACCTATATTAGAGCAATGCTATATATAAATCTAATACATGTCTTAAGTCGTGCTTTCGAAAACGCAAGTTGAATTTCGTCAATCGGCCCAGTAGAACGGGAGATATAGAACTGTTCCTTTTCTTTTTTTTTTAGCCCAAAGGGCGTTAGACCATAAGGGCTATTAATTTCCATTTGGCATTTTGCATTAAAAACTTTAAATGTCGATTCACTTTTCCAACTGTTGCCACCAAATATTACAGCCCTGCATTATATTTAAAGAAATTAAATAATGAAGAATCTGCATAAATGTGCGCATGTTTCTCGCATTGTGACAAAACGACGACGGTACATAGAACCATCAAATTTTGAATAACGTACGTTTCCACCCGAATATGGGCATCTAGAAGCCCAAATTTGGAATTTGTTTGTTACCGATTTCATATTTTGTAAAGCATTTACGAATTTTTTATTAAGAAACTCAGCGGTAACTGTGCGGGGGGGAACATTTTTATCTCCAGCCCACGAGACTGTGTAAAGAAAATTCTAAAGATATGCTCATTTTAAAATTATTTTGCGATATTGCTGTTAAACTGAATTTTATGGTTTAAGGGCGAATAACGTGATGTTTAACAAATAAAGGTAACTCACAAAACTTAAAAAACGCCCCTCTGGGGCTAATATAAAATCTATAAGCTTCCAGATTTTTTTTTTATTTTTTACATATTTATTTTTATTTTTATTTATTTATTTGCTCTGTGTACAGCAATTACTGAAATATATGGAATTAAATGACAAATCTTTGCAGTAGACTGAAAATAACAGCATTCTGAAACAAATCAGTTTTAAATTTTTATGTTTGTTATTTCGTGAAATTTAATATTGTACTTTATCAAAAATGTAAATAAAGCCTTGCAGTCAAAAACTATATATGTCTATATAGCCCTGTAACATAACCCCATACAGGGGTTGTGTTACAGAAAATGAGAAAAAATTTTCGCAACGAATTTTTGAAAAATGCAAAACTGAAGCTATAGAGAAGACTGTCTCGTCAGAATTTGAACGGAAAGGAAACCGAAAGGGTATGTGAGGAATCAATTGATATGAACTGTAGTTCTTCAGAAAAATACACTTTTATAGAACTTAAAGAAGTGTTTGATATTTTAATCTCACAGTTTAAATGGCGAAAAAAAATTAAATGAAATATCTTCCGATTTTCAGTTTTTAACTGCTGAACAATTAATTTCAATAGTGTTAAATAATTTAAAAGCACCAGATTATGATTTATACTTAAATAACCGAATGATATGAATGTTGAAGAAATTCAGTAATATTTAGTTTAAAAATCATGCTATTTCAATAATTCCACATACTAAAGCAATTGCAAGCTTAGATCTTTTAAGAATAGTTCATAATTATATTTTAGTTAAAAAAAAAGGCTAAGAATTTTTTAACTCTGCCAATTACTGTAGCTAGTGGCGAAAGGAGCTTTAGTAATAAAATATGTTTTGAGAATATAATTGCTCATTTTGCTTCTTTAAAGCAAGAAAAATCAAATTATAACTATGCTTGAAAAGTGTATGCTAAAATGTTTTAATTAAATGTATTACTATTTCAAATGCTGTTTGTCTTTTATCAAAAGCCCATTTTAATGCTTTTTCATTTCAAAAGTTTTTAAATGATTCTATTTGTTTCCCTTTACAAAATATATAAAGCTACAGTTAAATATTGCTGTAAGAATTGTAGTAATATGACTTGAAATAGTTACTTTTAATGAGTATAAAAGTACATAAATGTTGTTAATTTGTACTTTAGCTATGATTATACATATATATATCTTCTATTACTATCTATGTTCCATATCTTCTATCTATCTGTCTATCTGTCTATCAATCTATATATATTCTATCTATTTATCTATCTATCTATCTAATTATATATATATATTTAATTTGGGGACTTCCCGCTTTCTATTCTAAAAATAGTAGTAACGTTTTCGAAAATGCATCATATTTGAAAGCTAATTCAGTATCATACTAATTTAACCTTCACTGCGTATAGTTCTTAGCCGAGCAGATAAAAAAAAATACTATAAATACCGCTGCAATCCAACTACTCACTCTGTTTTGTCATTTTCTCTGTCTTGAGTATTCCTCGCACACCCAACACTACACTAGCAATGCATGCGGATGATGTAGTGATCCTTGCTGCTGATATGTGATTCTGTAAGTGTTGGATGACTGGACTAAAGTGCAGTCTTTAGTCCAGTCATCCAACACTTACAGAATCACATATGAGCATTGGAGACTTAGCTTGCTAAATGGAAAATTCAAGTAAATGTAAACAAAACTGTTGTATTCTGTTCACCAAAAAAATAAAATCAACTTAAATCTACAGTTTTACGAACTAGTACTTTGCCCTGGGCTAAGCAAGTCCATTATTTTGGTGGAATCTTAATTGATTCTCTTTACACTGACCACACACATTACACCTATTATCCAAAAGTTTCGTTCACGTAAAGCTAAACTCTACCCCTTTCTTGCACGGAACAACGTTCTATCTGTTGACAACAAACTGCTCGTTTATAAATCCGTTTTGCTTTACAAATTACGTTACGCCTGTCCAGTTTGGGCATATTTAAGTAGAATCAACAGAAAAAAGACTGCAGGCTGCTCCAAACAATGTTTTACGACTTATTTCTAAAACCTCATGGTACATTCGCAATAACAGAATTCATGAACACCTTAAAATTATCCAATTAAGAACGCACTATTATCTGGTAGTTTTCATGGAAACCGTAATACGAATAACCCTGAAATTAAAATCTGTAATTACGATTTTAATGACGATATTACTAAGAAAAGGACCAATGGCTATCCTAAACCCACAGGTTATTAACAAACTGAATTCTATTCATGTATATATGGTCATAGTTTTTGCTGTTGTATATATTCTTGTACTTTATTTTGTTATGCATTTTTGTTTTTGTAAGTATGCCGACACCAGTATTTCGCACTTGCTTTTGTTCACCCCAGCTCAACAGCTTTCTGCTCTTTTATTCATAAATTTGTTTTTTAAAAAATGTTCGCGAGCTTTGCGAGGGCGTTCGATATACCTATACTCTTATTCCAGTTTACTGTTTTTTTTTATAAAGTATCCATAAATCCTGTAAGTTATTTTTGACAATCACTTCGAAATTTCAAATTTTTTTATATGAAATTAGAGCAATATGCCCAGGCACTTCAGTGTTAAACACCTTTCGGTAATGAAACTCAGTCTTGAATAACCCACGTCTCTTCGCTTATTCGCATTCTTCCACTTTCCTAAAATGCAGTTGCGTATAAAAAATTGAGGGGCGTCTATTGTGTCTCCAGAATTTCTTTATCCAGTAATAAAATTATGTTGAATTCAACCACGTCTGTCTGCAAATCCTTGATTCCATCTACGTGGTAAACATGTTCAAGCTACATCTACGCTACTATTGCCAGTCCATTACAACTATCAACTGCAGAGTTCTCTCGGCTGTGACTAAAACTGGATTATTTTCCTCTTCCTCCAAAACTGCAACATCACAGGGAGTCGACAGGTTCCCTGTGATCCTGCCTTGACCCCAAATGGATTTCGATAAAGTATCCATGAAATTCGAATAAATGTGCCCGTTTATTTGCAGGTTCGAAAGATCTAAAGTGCAATGAAGTAAAATATGGCATTACTACTTCAGTTCAAAGCTAATCTAGTTAGGAAATTTTCTCGATCACCTCTTCAATATTTAAAAATTTTAAAAAAACTGTGCTTTAAATCATGAAAGTGATTTAATGCTTAAAAGTTTCAACATTAGGGCGGTCCAAAGTAGTCGATCTGTGATTAATATGCTTCAAATATGTGCTCCAGAAAATTACTATTTCTTTAGTCGAAAATTGAAAACTATTTTCTTCGTGTGAACTTACTCAGGTTCCTTTTCCAATGAAACAAAATTATTAAATATGCTGAGGACTTTCTATTTTATATCTAAATTTTGTTTAAAATTTCTGCAATTTGACTGTGCTATATGGAAAAACATAAAATTATTGTTCAAGGAATGAAAGCATAGCAGTTCAGTATTTTCTAGATGGTTTCAAATTTATGAATTTTGTGAGTGTTTTTAATGTTATTTCATAATGTATTTTTAATGCTTTTGAATGTTGTTAATTTTTATACTAAATATTTTTCTTGGTTATGGAATAGATAATTTAATTATCCGTTAATGTAACTAAAGTTTTATGTAATAGAAAACTGCTAATAATAATTATTATTGAGATTTGAACACATATTGTTTTTTCCTTTTTATATCGCATTAAAAGTATAACACGGTTTTATGAAAAAATGAAAGATTAAAAATTATGCGGTATTAGAAATTCGAATTTTGCTAATTTCGTTGAGCAGATTAAAGAATTTGAAGATTTCATTTAGGAAAGTTTATGAACATGATTAATCTATTTTTGCATTATTGCTTAAATACTTTTGAATTAATATTTGGATTTTTTGAATTATTTTAACAATGACATTATTAAAAATCTGAATTCTAAAAATTTTCTAATTATAAGAATGAAGTAATTATTTTAAGAATGAAGTGAATATAAACTTTGAAGGCTTCCACTTTATAATTTATATATATATATATATATATATATATAACTATTATCTTTATAATGGATTGAAATGAATTTTTTTATAAAATGGAATGTTTCAGTGTAGTTCAAAAAGACCAGCTGCTTTTGAACGGGAAGGGAGGTCTTTTAAATGTAACTAGCTTATCTCCGTTGACCAGTGGTGCAGAACATCAGCTGGTTCAAGTGGATATGTTCATAAGATGGACATGTTTAGTATATAGCGAAAGCTGTGTAGTCTTCCAGTTTTAATTTGAAATAAGAAGAAGAAGCATAATGTCAATAAAAGTGGAATGAAAATTAATTTTAAAATTTTGAAGTTTTTGCTACTATTTCTAGTAATTAATAGATGTATTCAAAATTTTTATATTTTAATAGTATGATGAAAATTTTAAAAGATCTTCCGTAAACAGTTGTGGAGATTCAAAACCTAAATTATGACATTTTTACTTCCAAATTTGACCTTCTCCCAGTCTGGCTCATATCCTATCTTACCGTTTCCTTCTACCCAAAGTTTTTCCGTTCAAACTTTGTTAGATACGTCTGCCTAAAGTCGGAGATAAGGAGAGGAAAAGCTCTACCCTTCAACATTTTGCAATCTAAATATCATGCCAGATTATAAAGGACTACGTTTTATCTGCTATAAACTGACCCGAAGTTTTACATAATGTGTTTTACTTTTTGTAACATCTCCTTAGGAAGAATATAAGCAGTGATAGCACATACCCAACTAGCCTCCTAAGAATATTCCAAATTCAAAAATTAATTTTTGTTAACAAGTAGAATCAGCTATGGTCACGAACTAACTGAGTATATTTTTTTCACCAGTCACATTCCTCTTACCATAGTTTCAGCCCAAAGTGCTACTACACATACAACATGCACATTTAATTCTTTTATTGTGAGGTAATGTAACAATTTTGTTTACTAAATTTCTAAGATATAGCTTGAGGATATAAGTTATTCTTCTTAACTTGAATTTTAAATTTTGTACATATATATTTTTTTTATTATTACAAGTAGGTATTGTAAAGAATTTTATGGTCGTAAAAGTAAATAAAAACTTTGTTTTTTATACAGTGCTAAAAGCCAGTTACCTTATATGAGGAAATGTTTTTATATCATATGTATTTAAGCATCCCACAGCCATCAGTAAAAAGTTAACGCTAATTCGCTTGTAGGGGACTGGCCATTTTTTTCATCAAAGTTTACTGTATTATGTTATTGTATTGCATTTTCTTAGTTTTCGTGTATTAATTATTACACTGTTCTACAATAAGAACATGTGATACTGTTTAACAATGAGTAAATAAGTACTAATTTTACTAGAATTCCATGGAGATATGATTGAAATATTTTGATTTTGTATTGATTATAACACTTAGTTTTTGTCAAAGACTTCTAAAAAGCTAAAATATTTATTTCGTAATCTTCAAGCTACATTTCCTCAAGAGCTTTCAAATTAGGCTTTAATTTACAGAACGATGCTTTGTTCAAATGTTTCTAAATTGCATGTTGATGCAATGTTTTTGTTTTCTGATAGAAACTATAAATACATTTCAAAATTTTCCTTCCTTTGCTAACATTCTAATGCCTTTTTACTCAAAACGCTTTTCTATGGCCAAGCCTTTTTCTGCCTCAAGATGGCATATGTAAGACAAAAATATATAACTCTGAATTTTACTTTAAATTAGCAATACTCCCATAATTCTCTTTTTTAATTTGGACGCTTCCCCCCTTTCTTTTCTAAAAATTGTAATCATTTTTTTCGAAACTGCGTCGTATCTGAAAACTAATTCTGCATATTGTCTGTTTAACCTTCTGATTCGCGTATAGGTCTTAGCCAATCAGATTGACGAAAAATTTTACTATAACTACAGTGAAATCTAACTACGCACTAAGTTTTGTCGTTTGCTCAGTCTTCAATAATCCACGTCTCTTCACTCATTCGTATTCTTCTATTCTTCTAAAATGTAGCTGCGTATACAAAATTGTCGGAAGCCTATTGTACGCATAATCATGTGTAGAAACATGAGGTACTTTTTGATGGTGAGAGACGTGAAAACTGAGCAATGCCCTCGCCGGGACTCGAACCACGGACCTCTTGAATACAAGCCGAGCGTGCTGACCACTACACCACGAAGGCATGCAAAGAAGGCGGAAGAAATACCTTATATACTCCTCCTTCAAAAGGGCGACTGGAGTTTAGGTAACCTAATCGCCAAATCCTGGTGGTGAAGAATCAACATTCACCACCTTTTTAGTTCGGGCGCCACTGTAGAGACATTAGGTATTTTTTTACGCTGAGAGACGTGAAAAATGAGCAATGCCCTCACCGGGACTCGAACCTCGGACCTCTTAAATACGCGCCGAGCGTGCTGACCACTACACCACGAAGGCATGCCAAGGAGGCTGGAGAAGTACCTTATACACGTGTGAAGCAAACATTGTGTCCCCAGAATTGCTTTATCCGATAATAAAATTATCTCGAATTCGGCCACGTCTGCCTGCATGTCCATCATTCCCTATACGCAGTAAATATATCCAAGTTACATCCACGCTACAATTGCCAGTTCATTACAACAATGACCTACAAAGTTATTTCGGCTGTGACTAAATGTGAATTGGTTTCATTGTCCGCCAAATAGTTCGTGTAAACCCGTCCTGCGCTATATCTGCAGGATTGTAGTAAAATAAACTTAAAAAACATCTAAGGTTAATATTAAATTGGAATCAAAGCAAGGCAATTCTTCTACAATATTAATAATTGCGACCGTGTATGAGAAGTTAAACATAATATCTAAACAAATCAAAGTTAAAATAAGACTTCATATAAAAACAAATTCGAACAATAAAAATGCGAAAGGGAAAATATACAAAATTATAAAAATATAAAAATTAATCTCCTTTTACTGAAACTCCAATTCAGAACTCATCAGGGGAAATTGAAGTAGAGCTTCACAAAAGTCTATTAATATGTTTCGAAAACGTGTTTCGTTCTCCTGGTTCATTTGAGATCAAAAAGCGAAAAAAGATTCAATTAAATTTTCATTTAAGACATTAAAATTCATGTAAAACCGAAAAATCACAATTGCAAATAAAGAACAAAACAAATATAAATAAATTTGTTCGACCTAATTGTAATAACATGAATTAGAGAAAGCTGCAACTAGATAATGGCATAGTTAGCAGCACGACAAGGCAAGTGGAGCGAAGTAGTATCTTAACTGCAAGAGAACTGAAGCGAAAGTGTGCAATTATCTAGTATGGCGGCTGACGAAGAGAAGGTTTTGGTTTAGGTTAGAAAGGTTTCAGCTCTCAAAATTTTAAGTTCTGACTTAACCTCGTCATCAGCGTTACGCAAGCCATATGTCATAGATTAATCTAGAAATGGCGCAGTCCAGAAAGTTATTACTACTTTTAAATTACAGAGAGAAAATACCTAAATTACATTCCTCAAAGATGAAAATGCAACACCAAGTAAGAATGCGCGTAGCGCCATGCAAATTGCATTCGTCATCAGCGTTACGCAAGCCATATGTCATAGATTAATCTGGAAATGGCGCAGTCCAGAAAGTTATTACTACTTTTAAATTACAGAGAGAAAATACCTAAATTACATTCCTCAAAGATGAAAATGCAACACCAAGTAAGAATGCGCGTAGCGCCATGCAAATTGCAGAAGCGAGAGTTGTGACGTGGCTATGCCAATGATAAAAGTTGCGCGCGCATTGGATCACCTAGCAAATATATCTATAGGGGCTATAAAGGTCAGCCACTTTCCCTTCTCATAAACAGCATCTGAGGGTTTACGGAGCATTCGAGACTTTAGAAGAAGCATAGAAAATGCCTCTGAGAGGTCGGCGAGCTCACTGCCATTAGTTAACGACCAGGGAACGTGACCGTATTATCGAACTCCATGAACTTGGTTTGTCGCTGCGCACACTAGCCACTCGTGTTGGGCACAACGTGAGTACTATCCAACGTTGTGTCATACGATGGATTCTGGAAGGTGTACGCGCGCGTCGAAGAGGAAGTGATGCGCACAGACCGGCGTATTCGGCGGTCAACTATTGGAGACTCTTTCTCCACGTCACGTGACACCGGAAGTGGATCAAGTGAATCTGTGTCCACCCAAACTATACGCAGTATATTACATGAAGTACATGTGCGTTCACGGGTACCAGCCACAGATGTACCATTGACTGCTTAACACAAGACTAGGTGCCTGGTGTGGTGTTAACGTCATAGTGCGTGGACCATCGAATGGCATCGGGGTTTGCCCACGGATGAATCTCGTTTCTGATTGTGGAGAATGACAGCCGTCGACGGATATGACGGCGACCAGGAGAACGCTACGAAACTGCCAAACCACATGTCGCACGGCGTACTCTTAACAGCCTGACCGGATTTGACATTCTTCTCTGGCCGGCAGCCTCTTCAGATCTGAATCCCATCGAGCACCTGTGGGATGTCATTGGACGTGACCTTAACTGAGGACCACGGCTGCAAACCCTGGATAATCTGCTTACAGCAGTGGATGTGGCTTGGCAAAGGCTACCTTCAGGCAACCATCAATGAACTCATCGATAGCATGCCTCTCCGGATTCCGGCCTGTTCCGGCCTGTATGAAAGAGGTGGGCACATTAGATACTGAATAAATTGTTTTACAATGATTTTACGTGTCTGTTTTTTAATCATTTGCATACCCATCCCACAATTCTCGCTCCTGCAATTTGCATGACTCTACGAGCATTCTTTTTTGATGCTGCAGTTTCACTTTTGAGGAGTGTATACAGCTGATTTGCATATTTTTTTATCTTACACACACTCACACACACACTCATATATATATATATATATATATACACTCACTTCCAAAGGTTAAGCACGGAGAGGAAAATGCTAATTTCCGGAAGCCAATCAGAATTGAAGAGGGCGCAGTTCGCTACAGAGGTAGATCGAAGTATGCAAATATGTTAGGTAACAGCCAATCGCGCTTTCATGTCAAGAAATATGCAAAAGAGGCAGTCTTATAAGAAGCCAGCTTTATGAAGGGTTACAGAAGTTGATTGTAAGTGCTGATAGAAAATGTTTAAAACTTTCGTACAATTTCTTTTCAAGACATACGTGTTTCTATGACTTCCAGAAGACGCATGGAAGACTCTGAGCACTGGCGTGCTGTGGGGCGCATTAAAGCAGGGCAGTCGATCACAGATGTTGCTCTTTCCTTCGGCGTTCATCATTCTGTAATTTCACGTTTATGGAAAAAATTCCAAACCACACAGACAGTTGTCCGAAGGCCCGTAGCCGGTCGCCCAAGTGTTACAATCCCCGCGGAAGATTGATATATTGCTATTGTAGCCAAGCGGAATCGCAGAGCGACCTCCTCACGTGTGACATCTGTGGTTACAGCGTCCATTGGTAAGACGATATATGCACCTACTGTACGCCGAAGATTACATATGAGTGGACTGTACGCCCGAGTACTTCGAGTTTGTGTTCCTCTATCCGTCCAATTAAGAGGGGCACGATTACAGTGGCGCCGGGAACATGTCAATTGGAATGTGTCTGACTGGGGCAATGTCATGTTTACTGATGAGTCAAGATTTGCTCTGAAGCCAGATGACAAGCGTATAAGGATATGGCGTGAACAACGAACACGCAATCAATCCCAAAACATCACCGAACATCACGCATTCCGAGGCGGAAGCATTATGGTGTGGGCAGGGATTTCATTAGGATACCGTACCGACCTGCACATCTTTAAAAGGGGTTCTTTGACTGCTGTCCGGTATTGAGATGAAGTCCTAGAACCCATTGTTAGATTGTACGCTGCAGCAGTTGCCCTACTTTTGTTTTAATGGACGATAACGTACGTCCCCAAAGAGCTGACATCGTCGATGACTACCTGGAGAGTGAAGGGATTGCGCGTATTATGGAGCCAGCATATTCGCCCGACCTTAATCCCATTGAAAATCTTTGGGATGTTCTCGGCCTTGCTGTATGTTCACGTTTCCCACCTTCAGCCACTCTTACTGAGCTGGAAACTGTATTACAAGAAGAATGGCGATTGCTTAATTCTGCGGTGGTTGACCACCTAATTGAAAGCGTGGTCACAAGGTGTAAACTTTGTATACAGATGAGGGGGATCACATACCCTATTAATGTCCTTTTTTTCATTTTATGCTGTTTATTTTCACTTTATACAAAATTCTGTTTAAGTGTCCAGTATGTCATTATCTGATAACTTACAAAAATTTAATATTATTTTCATTTCTGTATATAATTATTGATTTTGTTTTATGCATGAATATGTATGCTACTTTCTTGCCGAATTTTTGTGCCAATCAAAGGAGTATTTGTTGATTTTTTTGCATTTTACATCTTCGTGCTTAACTTTTGGAAGGAGTGTATATGTGTATATATATATATATTGTTCGATTTCATGGATATATATATATATATATATCATAAAAATCAAAAATAAAGATCGGAACGAAAAAGGATAAAATTCTGTTCCTGAAAATATAAAAATCTAAACCTTTCCTGTCCGTATAAAAGTTACCTAACTGAATAAACGCAAATTAATGAAAAACGTTTCAAAAACAGAATCATTAAATCAAAATTAAAATGAGAAATGAGAAAAAATTTTTAAATTACAGAACAAGATACATAACAAAACAAATACCAAAATAATTTCTTATTAATCTCCTCTATTTAACTCGTCAAATAGAACTTGTCAAGAGAAAAGTGTTTTGAAGCCTTAAACCAAGTTGATTAATGAGTTCGAATACATGTTTCATTCCTCTGAACCATTTGAAACTTAAAACCACTGTCCATTACCAAACCTTCATTTTATAACAAATTTCTAAATAGGTCTCAAATGCTTAGATCTTTCAAATCTTTCCCCTTCCTGCATTCGTGCTCAGATTAAACAAAAAATTATATACAATTGCTTAAAAGTACAACAAAAGCCTAAAATCAGGCAAAAACCAAACTAATTGCCCAAAACTAAATTAAATCAAAAAGGAAATTCTAAAACAAGAATTAAGGAAGCAATTTGCTATTCAAACTTGAAAAAGAAATCGTTCAGTCGATTCATATATTACCTAATACAAGGGCTGGCTCGATTACCCAAAAATTTTTTATCTTTTTGTGAACTTTGATTTCTGCTAAAAGAGTATCAATAAAAATACTGCTGGAGCTATGGAGCTAGCAAAGTTAATTAATAAAAATATGAAAAAACATACCTTTCTAAAATTCTGCATTCCAACAGAACGCTTCAAATACTAAAAGAATGGACACCGATTAAGGTTGCCAAAATTTAAACGAACCCTGCTTGAGGCTTTACGAGAAAAAGGGAAAGGTAAAACCAAACTCATAAAGTCCATTGAAGGTCGAATAGAAAAGAATACACAGGGTGTATCTGAAATGCTTCGACAAACTTAGAAGGATCATAGTAATCATCAAGACGAACAAAAAATGCAACGGAACATAGGGTCGCAAATGACGTTTAAAGGGTGAAAATCGAGAAAACGCGTCTGGAGATGGACAAACTAAGACAAGAAAGAAATACTCTAGAAAATTATTTATTGCACAGAATAGGTACAACTCAGCTCGTGATGTCCAGAGAAAAGACAGATGAAAAGCTAGATTCTGGGAACAGATGAAATCCCTTATTTATGAGACGCCAGTAGAAACGCCAGAAAAAGTAGCAGCGCATATTGTGACCGCTGCAGCAGAAATCCAGGAATCTTCGAGCCTCCGTAATCTTCGAGCGTGTCCGTCAGTCGTTCCTCCGTACTCTGTGTGATAATGTCCGCGGTCGACACTTTGAACAACTGTTGTAATTTTTTTTTCTCTAGACATCACGAGCTGTGTTCTACCTATTCTGTTCAATAAATTATTTTCTGGAGTGTTTCTTTCTTGTCTTAGTTTGTCTATTCCTAGACGCATTTTCTCGATTTTCACCCTTTAATCGTCATTTGCGACCCCATGTTCCGTTGCATTTTTTTTTTCGTCTTGTAAGCACTATCATTCCTCTAAGTTTGTTGAAGCATTTCAGATACACCCTGTATATATACATCTATATATAGAGAAGGAGAGAAAGAGATGTGTTTGTGTGTGTGTGATTTTAATGCATGTTTTGATAGATTATTTAGAGTTATTTATTTATTAGTCCAAAGGGACAATTTGCCAAGAAGGATTATTAATTTCGTTTGGGCATTTTGCGTTGACTTACTACAAACGTTGTTTCACTTTTCAAATTTTTGCCACCAAATATTATCGCCCTATATTACATTTAAAGAAATTAAATAACGAATTATCTACTTAAATGTATGTATGTTTCTCGCATTGGGATAAAACAACGCTACCTAGAGCCGAGAAATTTTGAATAGCTTAATCCTCCAGCGAATAGAAGCCCGAATTTGAAATTTGGAATTTGTTTTATTATCGATTTTATATTTTATAAAAATTTAACGAATTTTTGATTAACAAATTCAAGGATTTCAAAGCGAGCAATGGCAACGTTGTACAGAAAAAACGTTTTTTATCTCCAGCGCGCGAGACTGTGTATCGGAAATTCTAAAGATATGCTCATTTCAAAATTATTTGTCTATTATTTAATTTAATTTCTTTAATAATTTACTATTATGATTGAACTGAATTTTATGGTTGAAGTGTGAAGAACATGATATTTAATAAATAAAGGCAACACACAAAATGTTAAAAAAAACACCCCTTTGGATGTAATTTAAAATCTGAAACCTTTCGGTTTTTTTTTTTTTTGTTTTTTTTGTTTATTTATTCTTCTCCAAATGAATAGTCTTGCACTGTATGCAGGGTCGCGCATTTATCGCTTTGCTTCGGGTGAAAAGATATGTAGGCACGGTTCTGCAAATTATGTTAGTTATATGAAAGATTAAATCTTAAAATTACGTCACCAATTAGGTTTTAATGATCTGCTAATTTACCCTGTTTCTCAACAATGCAGTGTATGGAAATGAAGCAACTTATGTGTACGCACTATATGAAAACTATAACTGCATAGTGATAATGATTAAGATTTTTAAAAAAAGAGTTTTTTTTTCTTCTGTAATATATGGGAATTTGTTTTTAAATTAAATTGAAATCTTAGAACAATCATGCTCTAAGCTAGTAACAATTATGCTAGTAGTTCAACGTCATTAATTAGTAATTATATATGTGATATTCACAAATCATGAAAATCTTAGGGAAGCCAGATGCTTTCTCACAAATTTCATAAATTAGCCATGACTATGAAGATGGTCGACTCTATCTCAAATGACCTCGGAAATTCCAAGCAGGCAATAAACTTAGGGCGTGATGGAGCGTCAAGGCCACTATGGCTTTCACATCGGGAAATCAAAGAAATGGAAGAAAATTAATGAATTCCCACATCCAGTTACCTGCTTGCAAATTTTTAAAAAATGCAACATATCTGAGGACATTCACGTAGAATTTTCCATGACCTTCAGAGACTTACTGCTATTAGACAATGTTACCAAGCAACGTTAAACAGAATATATATATACAGAAATGCCAAATTAAATTGAACATTAAATTATAGGTCTAAGACATTTTGAATTCCTTTCTTCGCCCTATCTGAATACAAGTCCTACCATCACTGTTAGTTTAGTTACGAGCAAAAATATTGTACCAAATATTAGTCATTGTTTTAAAAATGAAACATTCATAAAATGAGAGAAGGGAGCTTTTTATACCCCAAAATGACTTTAATCATTTGTTTTATGCAATATTTGAAAAAGGTTTTACATTCATTACAAAGTAGCACGCAGATTTAGGACTATTTTGCAGTATATTTCTATAGCCTACATACGAAAAACCACTCGCCGTTCTAAGGAAATGGTCATATTAGCATACTTAAATTATTGCACATCAGCTACGATAGATGTTAAATTTTTAATTTCCGACCCGGAGGAACAGCAAGGGTCTAAGCCTGGGAAAAATATTTGGCAAAAAATAGGCCTGAGTAAGATGCTTGGCCGAAGGATCATATAAGGGATTAGAAAAACGGCTAACAGAAAAAAAATGGATGTCAGTTGTTATTATCATAGAAAGTAAATTCTAACAAATAAATAAAAAATTATCTGAAATGTTTCAGATTTTAAATTGCGTTCAAAGGGGCGTTTTTTAACATTTTGTGTGTTACCTTTATTAATTAAATGCCATGTTCTTCGCACTTAAACTATAAAATCAGTAATGCCGTTCAAGAGCAATATCGTAAAATAATTTTTAAATGAGCATATCCTTTGAATTTCCGATACACAAACTAGCACGCGCTAGAGATAAAAGGTTTTTTTCGTACAGTGTTACCATTGCTCGCTTTAAAATCCTTGAGTTTGTAAATCAAAAATTCGTTAAAGTTTTACAAAATATGAAAGAGATAACAAAACAAATTCTCAATTTCAAATTTGGGCTTCCAGATGCCCATATTCGGGTGGAAACGTCAGGGCGATAATATTTGGCGGCAACAATTTGAAAAGTGAAACAGCGCTTGTAGTGAATCAACGCAAAATGACAAAAGGAAATTAATAGTCCTTTCGGGCAAATTGCCCTTTGGACTAAAAATTCTAACAGCCAATAATTTAAGGAGAGAAACTGTTGGAATAAATTAATGTCACTTCTGCATAATGAATCCTGGCAGCTCGAAACACAAACGAGGGCTAAAAGATACACTCATACCCATAAATTAAGGATAATTACGCGGAAACCGAAGTCTAAAATAAATATATCACCTGTAAAATCACTACACACATCTTCAAGAATCATATGCAAATTTCAGGAAGTAACCAGATGACACCGATTGTATGTCACAATGACGAGAGTGTAAGAGAGTGATATATAAGGAATACAGGCAAAGAAGTAAAATTGTTCGCAGGCGCTTTATAAGCATTTCAGTGCAATAAACGAATAGTTAGGACACAAAGGAAGCATTTGGATGATTTTTTACGTGGTAGAATTATCGGCCGTCTGGAAATGTGGGCGTACCCAACTGGAAGTATCAGACGAACTTGGAATTGCCCAGAGTGTCATCTCCAGGCTTTGGCAACGATTCCAAGATGAGGGTAATGTGAGTAGACGTTACAGCCCAGGTCGCCCCAGAGTTACAACGCCGAATGAGGACCGGTATTTGGCAGTTACTGCCAAAAGAAACAGGCGGAGCACAGCCTCAGACCTGTTTCGTCAGCTCTCTTCAGCCATTGGTACGACAATTTCGAGGCAGACCGTGTACAGACGCTTAGCGCAGAGTGGTCTATATGCTTGTAGACCTGTCAAATGCGTTCCACTTATTGCAACTCACTGTCGCCTGCGGTTAGCCTAGAGTAGAGAGCATGCATTGTGGACACCGCAACAGTGGGCTTGTGTGATGTTTTCCGACGAGTCCAAGTTAGCTTGCAGTCTGATTCTCGCTGAACTTTCATATGGAGAGCTCCAGGTACCCGTTACCACCAAGAAAACATCATTGAACGACACCGTTACGGTGGTGCAGGAGTGCTCGTTTGGAATGGAATTATTCTGGGTTCCAGAACTGTTCTGCATGTTCAAATTGGAACCATGACAAGCCAAATCTATCGGGACGTCATTCTGGAACAACATGTACGTTTGTTTCGGGGCGCCGTGGGCGCACAATTTGTGTTTATGGATGACAACGCCCGTCCTCACCGTGCAAACATCGTAAGCGAATGCCTTCAATCGGAGGATACCACCCGTATGGACTGGCCAGCATTCTCACCGGACTTGAATCCAGTAGAGCACGTGTGGGACATGCTTGGCCGATGAGTTGCGGCCCGTCAACCTCCTCCTACATGTCTACCGGAACTTCGGAGAGCATTGCTTTTTGAGTGGTGTAATATCCCCTAAGATCAGATCGATAATTTGATACTCAGCATGCCTAGCCGTTGTAAGGACTGTATTGCATCGTCTGGGAGATATACAATGTATTAACAATCATACCAACCATGTAATATTGGTTTTTTGTAAATAGGTTTTTTTTTGTAATTTGCTCCAGGGAGAAAAAATCGCTAATTTTTTTAATAAAATCAAACATGTAGCATCGTTTTTTGCTCTTTACCTTTTGTTTAATAAATAAGCTTTACAAATACGTCAAGTTTGTTTTGCTTCTAAATCTTCCTTTGCCTGATTTTGCATTATCCTTTATTTATGGACATGAGTGTATATATGCGAGAGAGAATTCTACCTACATTCTGACGCAGAAGTCTTATAAAAGATTTTGCACTAACATTGTACTTGAACTTCATTCCTTTTTCAGCCATGTCACCTTGTAAAGTGTATGTTAATTCTACAAAAGTTATTTTTAATTTTGAAATCCTTTCCTTTCAATTCTTGTTTCCCACTTACAACTCCCTACTAGAATGAGTTTTTAGAATGCAAATGTGTTAGAACAGGTGTTTAAAGGAAATTCAACTTGTAGCATTCATTATTTTAACTAACCAAGATATTTTTAGTTTGAACTTTCCTATCGATATTTCAAAGTTTCAGTTGCTGCCCGAATTTAGCGCGAGCGAGATATTTATTCAAATCGCATATATCTGATAGCAGTTAAAAGGCAGGAGTTAACGAGGAAAGGAGACAGAGTCTTGGATTTATCGCCGTAAGGCTGTGCGCGCAAAGATTTCCTCTGTCTAGTGAAAGTTCGCCTTCATAGGCAATTGCAATTACTAGTTCTGGCTCGTGAAATTCGCATTGTTGCATTTCACTGAGAGTTAGGCTTCCCTCGCCGTCCTACTTAAGGTTAAACTTAGGTATTTGAATTGTTAACACACTTTATTTCATATTATTTTAGTTCAGCCAAACTAGTGGCTTACTCTCAAGTTGGAGAGTTGTAATTAGTTGAATTAAAGGGTCCTTTAAACCCACCTTCTGACATTGTAGTTCTTCAACACTAAAGGACATAGATTTGCTCACTGTCCTCCACATAGGGTTTCACAGCGTATGTTTAGCAAGAAGATTAAGAGATTGAAGGAGAAACCTTATATTGGCGCCCGAACAACTAAAAGGATGGAAGGAAGTTTGAATATGCCAAGTACATCGTATCAGAATACAGCTGCAATGCCTGATAGATTTTGATTGATAGTGGAGACCATCAGAGCAGCCATGAAGCCGGCAGTAGTTTTTGATGCCAAAGGGCCTGTGAACACATTTTTGGAAAAATTAGAAGCGCATTTTTTGCTGTATCCAGTTCCGGAATATCAGAAGGTTATATTAGCTACAGGAGCATTGAGGGGCCAAGCGTCGAACTGGTATAAGTGCATCGGAAAATGTCTGCTCGGAGAACCAGGAACGCCGACTTACACTTACGAAAATTTCAAACTAGGAATTTTGAGAGCGTTTCCTGTTGTTAAAGACCGTGCCAAGCTCGAAGCTGAATTGTTTAGCAAGTACCAACAGCGGGTGGATGAATTATCGAAATTTATTTTGAGAAAAATACAAGTCTTTAAATTATTGTATGGTACGAGGCCGGACCCGGAGATTATCCAGATAATCCTGCCCAGATTGTTACCATCTATACAAGATTTCATGGAGCTAAGAAATCCCGTCACGCTGGACAAGCTGTTTGAACTCGTCGTGCAATTCGAGAGCCGGCGAGCGGCCGAAAATCAACGAAGGGGACCGTATGAGCAGCGGCCGCAGGGGAACCAGAATGCCGAAGAAAGAAACAGACGATGGCCGAGAACTACTGGTACCAGTCAAAATGCGAGCAGTCAACCGCGCCAAGTACAGCGCCAACAAAATAATCCCAACTACGGAAGAAAATCATTCACCCCAGACAGAAGCCGGCAACAGAAGAAAACACCCGCAAAGCATTTAAACTCCTAAGGAATATTGCGGGGAAGGGGGTGCAATGTTCCGAGGAGAAGAAAAATCCCTCTGAAGTACAGCTCAATACGGTCATGGTGAGAAATATTGAATTACCGAGACTGCAGTTACTAATTAACAACGTACCCGCTACAGCTCTGTTGGATACCGGCGCTCAAGGAAGCTGTTTGGCAGAAGAGTTTTTTAAGAAGCACTTTCGTAGATATCGTCTGCATAGCGTGGAAGGAATGAAGGTGGTAGCAGCCCAAGGAAAAACGTGTCAATGCATGGGAAAAATCGAGCTGTACATCAAAATCGGCGAAGAACAAAAAAAAATTATGTTTCTTGTAGTGAAGAACCTCCAAGCATCGGTTATTTTAGGAACAGATTTCTTTGCAGCTGTGGATGCGAAAATCGATTTTGAAAACTCCACCTTGCAAGTAACCATGGACCCAGTTAAAAAGAAATCAACACCTCCCCCTGAAGTGGATTTAAGCCATCTAACGCCCGAAGAACAGGACAAGTTTCGGGAATTGGTAAGTAATTTCGCTGATTTATTTGATGATATTCCAGGATTCACCCAGATCGTAGCACACGAAATTAAATTAACTACGGATGAACCTATACGTCAGCGTCCTTACAAGTACGACAAAGTTAAGGAGGAAATAATAAAATACCATATTGATGAAATGTTAAGAAACAAAATAATAACTCCTATTTCTAGTGCATATGCGAGTCCGGTTGTTTTATGTAAGAAAAATAATGATTTGCCGTTAACTGATCCATTAAGGTACAGGTTCGCTATTGACTACAGAAAGCTTAATAGTATAACAAAATTTCCAACTTACCCACTTCCGGTAATTGATGAAATTCTAAGAAGTATTAAATCAACAAAATACATAACCACCCTAGATTTGACATCCGGATATTTTCAGATAAGCATAAAGCCGGAAGATGTTCACAAAACAGCATTCATAACAAAATACGGTACATATGGCTTTTTGCGTATGCCTTTTGGATTGTCGGGAGCCCCGGCCACGTTTCAGAGGTGCATGGACAAAATTTTAAGGCCGGTAATAGGAAAAAGTACATTTATTTATCTTGACGATATAATTGTTACTTCAGAATCGCTGGAAGAACATATTAAAGACCTTCGAGAAGTCTTTACTCTTTTGAAAGATGCAGGACTTAAAGTGAACATTAAGAAATGTAAATTCGCGGCAAAAGAACTCAAATATTTAGGGTACAAAATTTCTCAAAGGGGGATCGAAACAGATAAATCTAAAGTTATAGCAGTGAAAAATTACCCAATTCCGAATACAGCCAAAAAGTTAGCGACTTTCTTGGGTATGTGCTCATATTATAGAATTTTTATTAAAAATTTTGCAGAAATTGCTGAACCATTATTAAAGTTGAGAAGGAAAAGAGTTCGTTTTGCGTGGTCTTCAGAAGCAAACGCCGCGTTTGAGAAGTTAAAAGAATCTTTAATTAATGCACCAGTTCTAAAGTTCCCGGAGAAAGACAAGGGTCTAGAAATTTATGCAGACGCATCAAATTATGCAATCGGAGCGGTATTAACACATAATAGAAAAGCGATTGCCTTTTTAGTCGTACATTGAATGATACGCAAAGAAATTATCCGGCAACAGAGCGTGAAACTTTAGCAGTTCTCTCAGCTGTTCAAAAATTTTGTGTATATTTTGGGAGTTCTCCCGTAACAGTGTATTCAGATCACGCGGCAGTTACCAGATTATTTTCAGGAAAGAATCTTTCGCCACGCTTAATTCGGTGGACCTTAAAGTTGCAAGAATTTAATCTCATTATCAGACACACACCGGGAAAAGACAATGTAGTGGCAGACGCCTTATCCAGAATAAAATTAGACGAGAACGGCGAGAAAATAAAAACTGCGATGCTTCAGGCAAAGGTTATTGTCTCTCGAGAGACTGTAATAGAAGAAATTGCCAGGGATCCCGAATTCGGAAATATTTATAATTATTTAAAAGACCCAGATAACTTCCAGTATATAGACATTAATGCCATAAGAAGCAGAGCACAGAACTATGAAATCATTGATGGTCTGTTATTTTATACCAAAGTTACGAATCAAAATAGTGAATACAGACCAGTCATCCCGGCCAAGTTAATTTTAAGTATCTTGCAAGAGCTCCACGATTCGCCTGTCTCGGGCCATTTCGGAGTAAGAAAAACTATACAACGCGTACGCGAGGCGGTATATTTTCCGCAATTACAAAAGATAGTTAAAAATTACTGCCAGACTTGTCACACGTGTCATATAAATAATGACGTAAATTTCCGCCCGGCCGGGTTATTAACTAGTATTAAGTCTAGGTTCCCCAATGAAATAATTGGTACTGATTTCTTAGGCCCCTACCCACGGAGTCATGTAAATAAGTCACGATTTTTATTAGTCATTGTGGATCATTTCAGTAAATGGGTTGAGTTGATACCACTTAAGCGGGCTTCAGCAAAAGTCGTTCCAGAATTTTTTTTGAACAAATATATTTTAAGATATGGATGTCCAGCGAGGGTAATTAGCGATAATGGTCCCCAGTTTGTAAGCAGTACATTTAAAATGATTTGTGACAAGTTGGGTATTAAGCATATGAAAATGGTACCCTACCGCCCACAATCAAATATAGCGGAATGGGTAAATACGAATATTATAAAATTGATTCGAAATTATGTGCAAAAGCACCATTCTAGCTGGGATGACTTCGTTGAAGAATTTGCATTCGCCTTCAGAACGGCTAAGCACGAGACAACGAAGAAATGCCCCGCCGAATTGTTTTTGGGCAGGAAGATAATGACCCCCTTAGACAAATTATTTTATGTGAAAGATAGAGCGCTAGAATTTCAAATTGGTGAAATAGAGGAGATGATAAAAGAGGCAGAAAAGTGCTCCCGGGAAGCGCAAAAGAAACAGAAGCAATATTATGACCAAAAACGGCAGATAGTAGAATATAAAGTGGGGGAGGAGGTGTTGAAGCAGACACATGCACTTTCATGCGCAGCAAAAGATTCGGTCGCAAAATTTTGCCCAAGATGGCATGGGCCTTTTGAAATCACGCGAATAATTGAATGCCCTGCATATTTAAAGAATGAGAAGGGTGAAGAGACTGTGGCAAATTTCGACCAAATCAAACATTATTATCGAAGAGCTAATAATAATATCTTGAAAGACATTTTACAGGGTCCAGCCTCACAGAATTTTTCTAAGATTCAAGAGCCCCAACCAGGTCCCTCAACAACTAAAGAACCCAGTTTGAAAAGGAGGTTACCAGAAGAGAGGAAGCCGCAGCCGAAGAAAAGACCACCCCAGGAAAAAAAACGGAAAAACGCTAAGTCTCAGCAACAAAAACGAGTAAGGAAGAAACCTCCAGATGAAAATACTACGAAAGTTCCACCACTACGGAGGGAACCGAACATCGAGAAGCGAGCCGCCGAAGGTGCCAATCCACAACGAAGAAGCCTACGAGTGCAGGAGCAGGAACGAGCCATTCTGGAGAGGAAGCGGGGGTTTCCTCAGAAACGGAAGGCGCCACCCACCATTCGTCCCCACAAGGTATTTCTGGAGGAAAGGAGATCGACCAAACGAAAGGCAGCCCCAGAGTTTCAATCTAGGAGCAGCAGACAACGAATTGCCCAAGCTACAGTATATTCAACCTTCCAGGAATGGACAAACAAACGCCTAACAGACTGGCAGAAAGATAAGTAGATTCCTTATTTGCTTTTTAAATTCACACAGTTATGTTTCTGATTTAAGTGCAAGTTGCAGATTTAAAAGGGAAGTTACCCGAGTCAAAAGCCGGTTGCCGAAAGCGTAAAGGACACGCTTGAAGGAACAACTTAATTATGCAGCGAAAGAAATTCGAGAGTTCAGTTGAAAAACTGTGAGACGTCGTGAAATGTTCTTTGTAATCCAGAACATGGGATTCATCGATTTTAGTCAAAAGACTCTCTGTAAATAAGAAAATTGTGTTAATTAAAAGCAATTAGTACGTAAGTTGTATAGCAAGACTGTTGTATTGTATTTCTATGTATAAATAATGAATGTATTTAATGTAAAACTGTTTTCTATGTAATGCATGATTGTATGTAAGCCTTAAGCACTGGTATTGTGAATATTGAATATTTTGGAAAAGCGTAAAGGATACGCAAGTTAAAATTAAAATGTAATGTAAAAGCGTAAAGCGCGCTAAATTAGAAATTGAATATATAATTGTTACTTAACGCAATGAGCATTTAAAGAAAAATTAGAATGAAGATTGAAAGAATGAATTATATGTATGAAATGCAATTGAAAATGTTTGAATGTTGTATGTAGTGTTCTCTGGTTTCACACAAAAATTTAAAGTTCTTTTAGGTTAGAACCTCAGGGCATTTCAGATTTGTTTTAGGGGAGGTCCGAGGTCTTGAAAGTCGAAGAATTAACCCCAATAGAATTGAAGTCAGGTGGTAGTGTGAACACTGGACAAGGTAAAACTGCGTGTTTTTCACAAACACCACATTTGGCCAGAGAACAAGGGGGAAGTTTTAAATGTGAATGAGTGTGAAATGAATGCTCTTGTGAAAAGCGCTAATAAAAACTAAAAAACGCGAATACCTAAAGCGTGAATAAAAGCCATTACGAAAGTCATCAGAGGAAGGAAATGTTGTACTTTTCAGATGAAATGTACTTATAATATGCAATTAAGACTTATTTCCTTCCAGATTGGAAGGAACCAGACTAATGTCAGTCAAGCCAAATTCCTGATGGATCTTTTTGATGTGAAGAAGAAAAAGGATGTAAAGATTATTCTATGTTAAAATATCTAAGACACAAACAGAGATTTAAACTAAATTTAAAACTTACAATTGTAAAGGACGGTGAAGAGGAAGGAAAATTTAAATTTAGAATTTAGCATCCTCACTAAAAGCCGATTTTACGCTAGTTAGTTTCAGACTACTAAATTCTGGGAGCAACTATGTAGCATTCATTATTTTAACTAACCAAGTTATTTTTAGTTTGAACTTTTCTATCGATATTTCAAAGTTTCAGTTGCTGCCCGAATTTAGCGCGAGCGAGATATTTATGCAAATCGCATATATCTGATAGCAGTTAAAAGGCAGGAGTTAACGAGGAAAGGAGACAGAGTCTTGGATTTATCGCCGTAAGGCTGTGCGCGCAAAGATTTCCTCTGTCTAGTGAAAGTTCGCCTTCATAGGTAATTGCAATTACTAGTTCTGTCTCGTGAAATTCGCATTATTGCATTTCACTGAGAGTTAGGCTTCCCTCGCCGTCCTACTTAAGGTTAAACTTAGGTATTTGAATTGTTAACGCACTTTATTTCATATTATTTTAGTTCAGCCCAAGTAGTGGCTTACTCTCAAGTCGGAGAGTTGTAATTATTTGAATTAAAGGGTCCTTTAAACCCTCCTTCTGACTTTGTAGTTCTTCAACACTAAAGGACATAGCCTAGATTTGCTCACTTTCCTCCACATAGGGTTTCACAGCGTATGTTTAGCAAGAAGGTTAAGAGATTGAAGAAGAAACCTTATAAACTTACTTCGAAAGAGAGTGCTTAGGAGTTCTTCGTGGCGCTTGTTTGCCTTCTGGCTGCTTCATCCCTTGAAGTAGCCCTTAGTAGTGAAGTAGCCTTACGCTCGGCCGTATTGTACGTGCCTTTTGAAAGTCGCCGGCTAGTTTAAATTAAGGGCTAACTATTAGGTTTAGATATTTGTATCTAGCTTCGGTTAAGTCTATTTTAGATAGTATTAGATTAGTTTCCTATTTTCTTATCATGATTTAAAAGCCAGAGTGGTGGTTTTCTTGTAAGCCTGAGAAGGGGCCGCCTGTATTATTTCTTTGAGTGAGTAAAAGGATATTTTAACCCTTCTCGAGTCTTCTTTGTAAGTACTTGAACTCAGCGATAAGTCGCTACTTAGTTCACTAAGTTCCTCGACATTTTACTATAGACAAAGTAGCGAGGGACATTACAACCTTCTTTATTGGAATATATTCCTTATAATATTGTCTAGACTCCTGATAATACTGTCTGTAAGCCTGAAGATATTTAAAACTTATAAATGAGTCTCTTGTAATTTCGTTTTTCATCACTTCAATTCAAATTTTTCTGAAGCCTTTTAATTTTTATTTGTGTTCTACTTGAGTTAAACAAACTCTCCAACTTGTTAAATAAATATTTCATAGTTATTTTAACTTATGATTCTTTAATAAAACTGTGCTAAGTAGAGGACAGTGTATTTAAACGCCTTAACTGTGTTAAATGCACTGCATATCACAAGTCGTGTTGTTTTAAATCTCTAGTCACTTTTTAAATTTCAGATGTCATTTTTGCGGTATGCAGATTGATTAAAAATATGCAGATTGATAAAAATAATCAACATTTTTCAAGCAAAACGTGTAAATTTGTTAACTTTGTCCTAATTAAGAGAATTATAAAATTAAGAGATTTCTTTCCGATTGTGCAATCCTCTTAAATCAGTATCACACTGAAGATCCACTATAATCTCAGACTGCAGCTTTCTCGGTGTGCTACCATTTTTTATTGAAAATGAAGCACGAGTTATCAGCAAACTTGTTTCAGTTTTTATAAAATTGCCAAATCTTCGTGAAAAAGGATCACTCAAATTTTGATAATTTCACCATATTATCGATATTTACTCCCTGCTATCTTTATTCTTATCTGTTTGAAAAAGAGTCTTGTTTTTCGATAACTGTTGTTGGAATAACTGAAGTTTTAACTGAAATCATCTTTTACCTTATTTTAGGCATATAAATTTTCACCCTGCAACATCAAATGTTTAAGTGAGTTATAATGTTTAGAGTGAGAAAATAATCCCAAATCCGGTCATTCTCAGTTAATTCAGTAACATTTCTGCCAATTAGAACTCGTATTTTGTCTTCTCTCAGAGCATAACTGCAGTTTCAGACTGACAGTTCCATTTGGTATTATGCAGGATTTGTATTATTTCGTTTATGAACGCCGGAAAGGATTATTTGATGATGTGCAAAAAGGCCATTTCGAAGCAGGGTACTCACTAAAGAGGAATTATTTACGATTTAAGATATTCTATCTTGACAAAATGGGAAGTTATATAACAATTCACAAGCTGAATGTATTATAAACTCAAATTTATTTTATTTAAGCTGGTATCAGAAAACAGAAAAGTAAACTGTTTTAAGAAACATGATAATTACTCGTGGTTCGCAGATTGCTCAGGCTTGCTATAAATATAGACCGTTAATTATGGCTGAATCCTCTCTGTTTTACATCTCAGCTTTTTCATATACCGATAACGCATCTCTGACTATTCATCTTAAGCAAGTATCTAAGAGAATCTAGGTGACGTAACGCTTAACGCATCTAAGCTTTCCAGTGTGCTCACCATCTTCCCAATTTTTGAAAGTGAAACTATACTAATATAGGTTGTTTCTATTTATTTTTGCTGTGAACTTATACCATTTTTAATTAAGTTATTTTATGCTTTATGCATTATTTGACCTGATTTGGTATATTCATTGAATGCTTTGGGAACAGTCAAACGTATTCCCATATAATCTAACTGTAACTGTTTCTTTTCTTTATTCCATTTCGACTTATAAAACCTTTTACGGAAGTATTCTACTTTCAAAAAGCGGAAATAAACCTGTATATGTATTCTGAACGTGACTGTTACCTAAAATAGACGTTTTAAGCAGCAAAATTTCTTAAACATGTTTTGTAGGATTGTTCTTTCGCACCGTAATTTTTTCGGTAAAATAATTTTTATTGTAAAAAAAGGGCAGGGTCATATTACCTGTCTCTGTCACCTCCATTTCGCTGATAATAAAAATTCCTTTTATAACGAAATTCTACTAAAGGAATCCTTTTCCATTTGTCTTTCTTTCGGAAACCATAATTACTTTATGCCGTTTGTGGTACTGTAATCACTATTTCGCTTATCACTGGACGAAACAAGAATGTTTCTCCTTATCAAAACATTACACTCAGGTAAGCTCAGAAGCCCATTCATTAGGGTACTAGACTAATGCAATTTTGAAACACTGAAATATCTCCTTTCCAAGAAGCTGTAAATTTTCTATAAACAACGAAAGAAATGTAGACACATATTTGATTGTCAAACGAGCTGCTTTGCCTTTGAAGAGAGATAGTTCGACTGTAACAGATAATTACTTAACTGAGTTGGATTAATTATATTCATTTTTAATTTAAGTGATAATTTAAAATGGAAAGTGAAATGACGATTTGACATACCTTACCCTCAAAGGTATATGTCGTGAAGGTAAAGTCCTCTCCGATTGTAACAAGAAAAATTTAATTCAAGTGTATTACAAAATCAAAGATTATAATTTTCTTACATCAATATGCTGAGTATCTTGAAAATTTTGCGAATTTTTCTTATAGTTGCTGTAAGCGCTGCTGGCTGGGGGAAGAGTTTTCTAAACGGAAATCAGTAGAAAGTATTTTAGAACTATAAATGTTTATTTTGCATTTAATAAATCTTTATATACTGCCTACATTACAGCAACTGGACCAATCAAATACAATGCTGTCATTGCGGATTTTGAGAAAAAAGTAAGCAAAATAATAATATAATTTTAAAATGTTAAAATTAAAATTTTTCTTAAAAATTAAACATAAAGTTTAATTAATTTTTCTGTATGTTATTTTGACATTTGTTTAGTTATTTGTTTGTATGTCAAGAGGGGCGTCATTTGTTTGTATGTCAAGAGGGGCGTCAAAATCCCGGGCGCCAGAAGCTCTAACTATGCCACTGCCTGGTGTTAGACCAGTCTAAGAAGCTGCCAAAAATTATGATTTTATGAAATTATGATTGCCAAAAATTTTCAATTACACTGGAACATGCTAATGAAATTTAATTTGATTCTCGTTCTAGTATCTATAAATCGGAGCACCGATCCTTTTCTGAACTAGCTCAAACCTGCATGTAGATTGGAGTCTAAAAGGCTATTTACCAATGTATTTGACATAGTGTTCAATCGCAATGGATCATGTTGAGAAAATTTAGTTCGATAATAATCTATAAAAGGATAAACATTTGCTTCAGATTTTCGCTAATCTTACTTCAACTATGGAACTTCACCAGAGTCTTAAAAATTAGCTCGCAATGAACTTGATACAGTTTTCGAACACAGAGTATGCTGAGGAAATTCAGTTAGATGCTAATCCTGATATGGAATAAGGCGCCGAAATCCACTCAAATCTTGATAAGGTGATCGCAGGCTATTACAGATTGCATGAAGAGATAAAAAAATTGAGCCTTGGAGAAAAACTGTTTAATTAGATCTTTAAACATTAAATAAAAATTTAAGCGATTGATTTTTATTAACTTTGGTAAGTTGATTTTTTGACTGATTTTTTTTCAAACTGGTGGGTGATAATGAAACATACGTAGCCTGTTTGGAACTCGGTTATCTGAAACCCATAAGAAAAGCCCGGAAACGAAGAAAATATTATCTAATGCATAAACATGCAATTAATTTTATTGTTTATTGTATTCGCTTTGATATTTATTGTATTTGCTTTGATTTTATTACTTATTGTATTCGATTAACAAGATTTTGCTAAGCGCGCATTAATGGGCAGGTTAATCAAACGCTTAACGCGTTTGCTAAAAATTACGATGGTTATTTTTTATACAATTGTGTGGGTAATTATATACAAGAAAACATCATTCTATGTGTAACTGTATACAGAAAAAAATTCCTAATTACTATTATACGTATAATAATAGTTTAAAAGAGAAGTTAAAGAACAAAAGTTAAAGCAGTCTGAAGCAAGAGATTGCATACAGCTTGAAAAATTGCAAAATCAACCCTATTTAGCCTTAGTTGCTAATGGACTCTATTTTAGCTTCATAGTTACAATAATTTCAGATCTCTTGAACTAACCATTTTCCTTAAATCCTGTTACAGCGTAAAGCATTGCTATAAAAAATTAATATGTATTAAATTAAAATGGTTATTAAAAATACAAAGTATCGTAATAAAGTATCTTTCAGAAAGTTAAATATGTGCTAATCTTAATTGTGAGAGAAACATGCCAATGTGAAATTTAAAATTAAGCAAAAAAGCAACCTCAAATCTCTATCTATTTTGAAGGCGAGTAAACATAGTCTTCTCTAGAAGCTTTTAGTAATTTTTCCCCTAGAGAAGAAAGACTATATGGGATTGTATTCTGTATCACACAAACAACAGTTATTGCCATACGTCTGTCATGTTACCTGCCAGGCATGCATCTTACCGTACAATTACCTCATACTCACAAGTATATTATGTTTCTTTTTGGCTTAGAACACCATAGGCGCATACCCCGCCATCCCTGCCCTGGTGGTTGCGGACAGCTGTAAAATGCTTTACGTCGCGCCTGTTTTGTTTGAACTCTTGTTTACCTCTAAAAGCTCCGTGGTGATTACCGTTAGGAGATCCATTAGGTTTCTTTTTAAGAGTATGCTATCGGCACCGTATTAAAAGTAGAAAATTTTGCATTTGTTCCCATTCTAAAGTGGACTGTAATGGCTGCTGATGTTTAAAACCTCAATAATCAGAATAATCTCGAGGAATGAAATACATTTTACTTCCCAGAAGACACCACCCAGGCTGAAGAGTGGCAGTCCGCCAATTTTAAGTCTAAAAAAGTCCGCCAATTTTAAGTCTACCAATATTTGTATTCCTCAACCAGAAATCTTTGAATGTGTGACGTCACTGGTTCATTTTCTATTTCAAAGTTATGTCTTCGTTTCTCCTACTTCTGTTCGTGACGTGACATCATTAAACGAAGAACAGAACCTTGTCTGGCTATTGACCTTATTCTACCACACAAATGCGCCCACATAGTAGCACTCATCAGTTAGAACTCCAGCCGCTTAAAAACTGAAGTTCCAAGCGTTAGAGTAAATCTGGGGAACACTATTTTCTAACTGCATCGCTCTTCAGCCCGGTGACGTCAAACAAAATTTACATAACACTGAACAGTACCGTTGACTGGACAGCTCTTCCATAAATGTGCAGACTAGTTTAAGTGCCTTGTCAGCGAAAAGAAGTAATACCAACTTGGTCATTACAAGAAATAACTGAACGGTTATAAAATATTACAGAAAACAGAACTGAGTAGGTTATACTACTTAAGTTTAATACATCGTCATATACTAATATTAAACTCTAGATACATTATCAAGCATTTGTTGCAAAAAATCGAGTTACGAAGAAACTTTGATTCATTTATTTTCCTACGGATAAAAGGTAAATTTTAATGACTGGTCTTTTAAAAATTCTTTGCTGAGTTTTAATATTTACTGCTCTAACCTTTCCATCCTTTCCTGGAAACAACTCTACATTTTCGCCTACAAGTCAACTGCAAACAGCAGTATTGTCCTCTTAAATAATCACTAAGTAATCTATATCATACTGTCTTTCTCAAATACCCATTTTGTTCTCTGTTGTAAGGAACTCGGGTAGCCATTTGGCCACTTTTCCATGTTAGTTAAGTCATTTTGTAGTTCTTTTCAGCAAGTCTAATTTAGTATCAGGAATATCGCTTACATCAGGTTTTACTATAGAGTTGATTAGCCTTCCAATTAGAAAATGGCCGGACGTCAAAGAGTTCCAATCATCTGTATCGGAGGAGAAAAGTACAAGATGGACGTGAATTTAGAATACCATCGATCTTGTGTTACTACGAACAAAACCCCTCGTATGTTAACTTGGCATGTCCTGTAATTCTCTTCAGAATGATATCTGAAGGATTTGACTCCAGCTTCCCAGAGACCCTCATGGTATGAAGTGGGATAAATTTCCAGTTAACACCTCCATTATTCAAATCTCCAGATAGATAATTGTCAAGTACTCTCAATGATTTTTTTGCTACTACCTGCGACATTCTTGGCATTATCAGAAAAAGATAAGCAATTTTTCCTCTTCGATCAAAAGGTCTCTTCCAAGTTTCTATAAACGGTTGTGAAGCTAACTCCCTCACAATTTTTAAGTGTATTTCGAGTGTAGATGAACATACAAATATGGCTACATGTATTTTATGATAAATGCTTTGATGTGATATTTTATGATAAATGCTTTTGATGTTTATATTTTATAAGAAATTATCCAGAAAAATCTGCATCCGAACAGTTAAAGGGGTATTTTTTGGTACCATTTATTTTTGTAGATTACCCATAAATTCTTTGACAAGCGATAAGTTTAAAACACATTATATAATTACGCACTATTTTTCTACATACGTTTCCGCCATCTAAGGTTCAAAATTTAATGCTTGTAGACCTAAATGTAAACATGGCTGAGGAAAATAATCTATTATGAAATTAGTAAGAAAATAATCTATTATGAAATTAGTAAGTTTACTTTTAGTATGTCATAAAGTTGGAAATTTTTTATTAGTATTTAAACTATTGTTTGCTAACCTACCTCCAACTTTGAGAAGTCATCAAGAAATGAATGAAGAACTTTTATTTGACTCTTAGCATTTACCTCACTGTTTTTTAAGGATTTTATATCCTCTTTAAATATTTCCCATTTGATGCTTTTAAAAAAGATTCTGCTTACTATAACTATTGTTTAAATCAATTATATGAGACAGAAAAGAATTATTAAAATTACTGTAAGCGGTCATAGTATTATTTTTTTTTTGGTCTTTTGAAAATTTGTTGGAAATAACTGTTGTAAGAATCTCTATGTTAGGATAGTTTACTTCTCTTACCTGAACCTGTGGAACCTGAGACCGTTCCACCATAATTCACTTAAGTGCAGTTTTTCAGGACTCACTTCTCTAGACAGTAAATCACTTGGGTTCTCCAGCAATGAAACATTTCGCCACTGCATGTCTTCAGGTAGCTCTTGAATGGTACAGATTCTTTTCGCGGCAAAGCCTGTAATTGTACTGGTTCCTTTTTGAAACCAATATATCACTATCATGGAGTCGCTACATATGAAGATATTATTCATAATCACCTTGACTGCTGAAATTACTCCTTTAATGAATTTTCCTAGCAAATCTGTAGCAAATAATTCAAGTCAAGATATTGTTAGCTATTGCAGTGGCGAAACTTCCGATTTGCTGGTCACTAAACTTATTAACATTTGTAATCTCCGCTCCGTAGGTTGATACAGACGCATTGTTGAAACCATGTAACTCAAGCATAATTGTATCTCGTAATAAAACACATCAGTTGATTTCAGTGTTGTTAATTTACTGTAAGGTTGCAGAAAATTCTTTCCATTCAATAGCCTTCTCTTCTGGCAGAAAGTCATTCCATTTCATTTTTAATAATCATAATTTATGCTCGAATATTTTTGCTTTAATTATAATTTCGGATACTAAACCCAACGGATCAAAAATACTAGATATATTGGAGAACACATGCCGTTTAGTGATATTTATATTGTTATCAGCTTTAACATTGACGCCCAAACAATCTATTTGCAACTTTCATAAAATACTGAACTTTTTAGATTCCTCTGAATCACAAAAGGAGTACATATTATTGTTTGTTTGATACAGTTCAGGAACATTACCACACCACTTATAGAATATGATATATCTACTCTTCAAAATGCTTTTTAACTAATTCTGGAGCTGTAATGTAGAAATTAACGAGTAAGCTCAGTACAAGACATCGTCCAAGTACACATCTCCTTTCAGTACAGATGCTGCCAAAGGAAACTTATTTTCGTTGTCCTTAGACATCTGTATAAGTGTCCTCGTGACTAAATTATAATAGGTAACAGTGGGAAGCTCAAAATTTTATTGACTCGTCAAAGCTTTCTATCCATAAAACTCTTTGTCTGACCTGGATGAATAGAAATAGCATGATATACCTTTTGTATGTCTGCAGTGAAAGCCGAAAAATATTTTCTAAATTTCATTGTAATTGAGAAAAAAAATTCTTAAGCATTACACCCCGTTATACTCGCCCAATATGCAAATACAAAGTTTTCAAACCTTCACAAATAATAATCACCCAGTTAATGTAACTTACTTCAGGGTTAGCAGACGCCACATCAATTGCAATAGAAAACATTATGGAAACCGTAAAGCTGTATTCCTGAAGGACCATGCGGAAGATGATACAACATTCGAAAAACCAAGAAAAGAAACTATTCGGCCACCTTGCTTATAAGATGACTCTTCTTTTACAGAATTCGATATTGACAATATTATTAAAAATCTTCTAATAAAAAAGCTCTAGTCTCAGACGGAATAGAAAACATTATAATAAAAATAATAAGCAGGCTCTTCCCTTCACTTATCGCGGTGCTAATAAATAAATGCTATCATGGCTGAAGTATCAATATGGTATCCCCCCCGATTCAGGATGGGAGAGATAGTTCTGTTCAACAAGATCAAGATCCGAGCTCAAAGTTATGTTCAGTAACGACAAGATCCGAGCTCATATAGGCCAATAACCTCCTCCCAAAGCTGGTGAATGTTCTTGAAAGAGCCCTTCCGAATCGCTTCAGGCACCATATGATAAATTCAAAAAGTATCAGCAATATCAAGTAGTATCAAATAGCCTGTAATTATTTCACTCTGCTGCACAGAATCTCTTTTTATTTTTTTTAATGAAAAAGACTCTTTCGCGAGTGCTTTTACTAAAATGAATTCTTCTTTGATGACGCTTCCAGCAAAAGCAAGACTACTTCGATACTAATTGATGCAGAAAGCAAATGTAAACAGCTAAACCAAGACTTGTTAGATTTCACAACTTCTGCTTTCTAAATTTTAAGTAAGACGAAAGCGGTTAAATAAGATTTGCTAGACCGTGATTATCATGGCATAAAATACAGTTTAACATCTTAACATTCGACAAAAGTACTTTAGCTATATTCCTTGAGTTATTATATTTATGACTAATATTAAAATTCTCAGTAAGTAATTTTCCACAAGACATGAAATAAAAATCAATTTCTCTACCTAATTCAACTTAGTGAAAACCATTTATCTCAGTGCTTAGTGAAATTCGAGACGTTGTCTCCTTGTCTAATGTTTGGTGTAATTAATTTGATACTATAAGTTGTTTAACAGTCTCGGATACATCTCTTAATTTTAAGTAATAATCCTAGCTAATCACTAGACGTGAAGCAAACTGTATATGAATTCTATGTGGTTGTTTGAACATTTTTCTAAAGGCTCGAAACGACAATAAGACTTTGGTTGAAACTCTCTTAAGACTAATTCGTTTACCTTTTCATAATTCGTGATATGTTTGTCATGTAAATAAATTATTATGTTCAAAGATTTATCCCCTAATAGATTTAACAAAATTTCTTCTTTATAGACTTTTTTATTATTGGTGTTTTTTTATTTCGTTTTTTATTTATTATTTCTCTTAAACATTTTTAGCAGTAAAAGTTAGTTCTAATGACGCAAAAGAACTCCACCCTCAGGGGATGTTTTTAAAGTTCTAATATTCTTCATTAATTTATACAATGATTCCGATTTTATTTCGTTTTCTGTCACAATGAGTTTTGTTTCGGCATTAATCTTAACCAGTTCTAATTCATTCTATGATCTTTCGAGTTTTAATTTTTCTTACTTTGATACATACCGTTGCTCTTCATGTTTTCTGTTTACCGTATCTTGCTTGTTTTTATGCATATCGCGTTTCTCAATAACAACATTTAAATCTGCGACTGTCATTTTTTCATTAATGGTTACATGTAGTTCTGAGTCAATAAGTCTCGTATTTTCTTATTAGAGTCTTTGAACATCATTTTTAACCACTGCAAAATAAACAGATGAATCACTTACTTCTGAAATGACTAGCTTGCCGAAATTGGAGACTGGACGAAGTGTGAAACATTGAGTAATATGGATATTCTACTTATAAGAGAGCTTGCAAGTTTAGGAAAACGTTTGTGTGCTTTGCAACCATTGTGATTTCAGTTTCAGGCTAGTTGCCAGTCGTGTATCATCAGCCTGTATGGCTGCAGAATGGGCCCTAGAGGATATGAATATGTCTCCTGTAGCGATACGATTAACAGTTAGAGAAGCTGCAAAATTCGTTGCTTCGAGAAAAACGAATTTAAAGTTTGACAATGATGTAAGAGGATATAGTTAAGAATTTAAAATCCTGTACGCCCGACCGATATAGGAGTTAAAAGAGTCTTCCCTGACTCAATAGGATTCGTATTTGAACTCTAGATAAGGTACGAATGTTTGTGACAGTAGTATCTCTGGGGTGTCGTACAATAATTATATTCATTTCTACAAACCTCTTCAAGGATAGTCTACGTTTGGGGATAATGTAAAACAATGAAAAATAATTTTAAAAAGTACATTAATGTGTAAACAGCAACAAATATAAATTCGTAGCTTTTCTCATTGTTCCGATAATGATTATTATCACATAGCTTCAACTTTTTGTTTTCCAGGAAAAATGAGTATCAGTTGCAAACCAGTTCCATATGTTCACGTGGGTAACTAACATATAAAAATAAACGCAAATTAAAAAACAAAATTCGTTTGAAGCTTCTTCCCATTGCACACTATCTAGCAAGCGTGTCATCTTTAAAATAAGAAACAAATTTTATCTTTATTGCTTACATCAATATACTTTGAATCTACGAATGAATTTACGCCTTCAATAAAATTTTATCAACCGCCACTTAGCTCTCCATTTTCATAAAGTGTTTTTAACCGATTATCCACGAGTTCAAGGTTTAAAACTTAGAATACCGTTTTGACCATGACCTTGGCTTCACGCGCACTTTCAAATGCATGTTTATGTATATTCCTCCTTAGCACACACACTAGCTTCTGTCCTATATTTCGTAAGATTGACCTCAATATTATGCAGACTCTGTCTGGCTTTCAATGTAAAGTAGCAGTAAGTGACTAAGAAGACGAGGAAACATCCATTTATGATATTCTATCTGTTGACATAATATTACAATTTCTTTCAGAAAACATGCTTTTTTTTAAATAATGCTGATATTTATTTGACACCTAACCACTAAAACAGTAATTTGACAATTATTACCCATTACAGGAGATAATAAAGTAAGAGTTTGAAGGGATTATCGACACAATGTTAAAGCAGTATATTTAGTGATGCCACTACTCTGTGTTATTTCGTTGAAAGTATGCTTTCTTAGTAGAAAGACTGATACAATATTAACATAAGAGCATATTTCTTCTTTCTAGAGCAGTAATGTTGCTTTTTGAATTTATTTTGTTTATCTATATTGATTTGCTAATTGTTTCTTTCCGTTTTATTAGCAGCTTTGCTTGCTTATTTTAAGTACTTTGATTTCCCGAATTGTATTTCTTTGTAACTGCGCAAATAAAATCATGTATATGTATATTATTAAGCTATCTAAGACCAATCCATTTCAAAATCTACCCTAATCTAAGGTTACTTTTTTCCTAACTTTAAAATACATGCAGGTATTATTTGATTTACGCCGACTCACTTTATTGCTACTTCTGTTTTGCACCTTTCGCAAATCACGATTGGAGATGATAATGAAGCATGACACGCCTTCTCAGCTATGCATGGTTCCGACACTGAGGTAAAATTTTACGATATAAAGAAATACCTAGTAAGGAATAATTAAAGTAAGAGCTAAAATTTAAATATTAAAATTATAAAAAACATAGTTTAAAATATGGGATGAAAACTGCTACAAGAAGCTGAGTAAAATTTGAAATTAGTAGATCAGTGCTGCTGAATATCTTTCGGCTGAAAAGCTGCCCAAAAAAGACAAAAGAAAGGAGAGAAGTGATTCCTTAGTATTCGCCAGGAAGCGAAACAAACAACTATTTCTCATTTTAATAGAATTACCAAATTTATTGAAAATACAGTATGGATAAAACGTTTGAAAGAAAATAAAGAGAAATAAAATTTGTGACAAAATAAAAATTTCTTCAGTTTGAATCCGCCATTTTTTCTATCTGAAAAACTTCTCAAGAATCGTATGATTGAGAGCATAAATTCCAAAGAAATCTGCGTTGCATGCCAAATCTAACCTTTTTTTCCAACTGCTTTGATAGGGCTAAAATATTTAAACTCCGCTATCCTTGAACCTCTCCTTCCCCACTTTCCCCCTTCTTTTGGGGGGGGTGAAGCGTAAAATTCTCATTCGACTTCAGTCGTCCTTGAGGAGATTGATAAACATGGTAATACTTTTTGCAGGTGAAAAAAATATTTAAAAGGATAGCTATAATATGAGCATTAAAAATATTAATATGCATGGGTTGCTTTCTCTGCAAAGTGCCTGAGAGATAACTGATTGCAAGAACAAGGTACCCAATATTGAAATAGCACATTCTGGCGTCTTATAGGCATCAAAATTCAGCTCATGGCATGAAGTTTCAATGGTTTGTTGAAAAAAAAAACACTTAGCTGCAAGGTCATAAAAACCCTCCTATACAGTCTTATGTTTATGTCATTATCTTCAAACGAATGTGAAAATCTTGAATGTCAAGATTATAATTTCATGGTCATTTGTCATGAAATTATAATCTTGGCAAGCAAAGATATTTATCATATAACATAAAGCCGTTGCATAGTTTCTGTTCATTAAAAAACTGGAATGTGGAATTTCATTATTAAGAATCATTACTATGTGAAGGTTTTTCGGAATTATTCTGTGAAAAATTACTAAGCTACATTACATAAGCTTCGCAACAGCTATTTCTTTGATTTTTCAAATGTTTGTCACGGTCTTAACAAATGAATTATCATATGTGTTATCTGATTTCTTTTAATGCAATATCTTTTACTGACATTTGTTAACTCTGCGCTTCAGATTGCATTCGCTGCAAAACTTGAAAAGTAATTGGTCTTAATGTATTTCGTTGTTGCTGATGGACTCGTGCATTCAAATCAATTATTAATATATGTCCGAACTTATTTCTAACAGTTTGCGTAAACAATTTGCCCCTTCTTATCTGTACCTTAGCTCAGTAAATTAATGAAATGTCCATATATATGTATGTTTAGTTAATAAAATTACAACGTCTTTTCTATGGAACGGTAGATTTTGTTTCGTAGCTAGCTCATTTAAAGTTTAATGTAGATTAATTAGCACCCATTTTTCTATATTTTAGATGCCTTTGAATATGTATTCCACTCTTTAAAATTAACTGTGACTTGTAATTGTAACTAATTGATACAATCTGATCTTTAAGCTTTTCGGAGTTGTTTCCTGTTCTCCAAAACGTTCTTTTGATTTACTTCGATTTGAAATCTTGCTTCTTTTCACAGTTCTTGAGAAAAATTAATTCAGAGATCGTTTTGAAAATCCACTAAAATCTCTTCAAACAGTTTGTAGAGTCATTAGGTTATTTTGAAATGATTAGGGCTCTCGTCGGGACTCGAACCTGGACCTCTCGAATACGCACCGAAGTTTGCTAACTATTACACCAAGAAGGCATACGGAAAGGAGGAAGAAAATTAAGTTCAAGGTTTGTTCTCTGCCTTGATTTTTTTAAGAATCTGCATTGGCGTTTTAAAACGTTTTGAAGTCCAGCTAGAAAAGTTTCTTTGAAGCATAAGAAACTGAAGAATTTAATTTTATGTCATGAAAATAAATAGCACAAGCGATTTGCAAAATATTAATGCTTATGAAAAATTGAAAATTATGAATGACAGAATTAAAAGGAATAGCATACTTATTTCACGTAAAGGCATTGTAAAACTTTGTTCTGGCAGCAGTTTATATCGTATATTGCTTTTATTACAAAGAGTTTATTTTAGCTCCAAGTATTCTTTTTTTGACTTTTAATCATCATTTTCTTTTTATAGCATTTATTTCAGTTACAGAAATGTTTCAATGACATTAAAGTATTAAATTTTTTGGCTTCAAGAATCAGTCCATTAGTGATAACAAACTTTAATATTTGTTGACAGAAAATGAGAGTTTATCTGTCTCATTTTTCTAGCTGAAATTGAAGAAAATTCGAGACCTATGTATGACGAAATTACGATGAAAAGTTTATTTGACGAAATTTAGCAACAAAGAGATTAGCTCTTTTCAGCTGTGACACTAACATCATCAACGAAGACATTGTTTTCAATTGCGACTTACGTCCTTGGTGGTGTCGTTCACTCCAATAAACTAACCTTGCATATAGTGGGCAACTAAAAGATATCATCCATAATTTTCCATTTCAAGGGTCTTCACTCATTGCAAGCTATTTAAACACAAGTTATTCAACCTTCTAACATTCAAGAAGCTTGGCTATGTGTAATTCGCATTTTATCTAGAAGTTTTTCGATAAGCTTTGAAATATATTGTTTTACTGGAAGTTTATTCTTCTGAATAGTAAACAGCATTCATCTTTCAATTTTTACAAGCTGATACAACTTGAGAAATGGGCAATATTGCTGCAGGAAAGAATCTTAGTAATACTCATAAATAAAAACTGCTTATTGCAACATAGGCTAGTTTACTGATGGTAACAACAGCCTAATTCTGAACCGGTTCATACGGAACGTCAGCTGGAGATTTTTGGATAATCAGCAAAATTTTGACCACTGGAAAGTTAACTCGTTTTTTGAACCACTGCGTAATGGCCTCTCGCCTTCATGATTTTGCATTAATTAAATTCTAAAAAATGAGTTAGGAATTCCACCACATCTTCCTCGTTTTGCCGTAAAAAGTGATCTGAAAAATGACGTAGTATTTCTTCACAAATAAAGAATTCGTGAGTAAGCATTCAGCGCGATGCTTTTTAGGATTTCATTGCGAATTACATATAAATAAGGAGCCGACTAGCAGCCGAGCGGTAAAATCGCTGAACACTGGTATTTCGGTCCGGGGCTCAAGTCCCGGCGAACGGGCTGGGCGTTTTCGTCATTTTCCCCATGTGTAAAGTGTATACAAGTCAGTTTACCTTAGAATGTCTTCCATGAAGGCATACTGTCCCTTAGCCAGATAGTCCTCGAGCACGTGCTTTGCCATAATTAAATAAACCATATGAATAAGGGCTGGTTTATAAAACGTAGAACCATCAACAACAATTCTAGTTTTATCATGCATCTCTTACTCAAAAACAGTGAAAAGATTATCCTTTAAATCTTTTCTATATCTTAATTCTAAATAAATGTTGTCTATCTGATACAAAATATAATTTGAAACTAAAACTACATGAGTTTAGCGCTTAATTTAATTTTCTACAATACTAAACATTCTTAGAAAAAATAGGTAGCATCTCAGAATAGGCGAAATTTCATCTCAGGAGACTGTAAAGTTTGAAGAGGACAAAAAGTAGACAAAAGCTGAGATACATGCGAAGAAGAGGTAGAAGGGGGTAATTAACGAGGGTTATAGATTGTATAAAGAAATGAAAAAGGTGATAAGAATGGAACTTTGTTTGATTTTGTTAAAACATGTGTTGAAGAATGTGTAATTCATCAGAAATTTCATATTTAGTGTAATGATTACAGAGCATTGCGAATATTTTAGCGCTAGCTGAGCAAGGCAACAGAACTATACATCGTATAGTTTTGTTGAAAATTTTATTAGGATTTTAAAAACGTAGTTTTATTGAAAAGTTTATTAGGAGTCATTAGGATATTTTTGGAAGCAGAAGAATGAAAAAGGAGCAACGTCTTCGCCGGGAATCAAACCACGGACCTCTCGCTTATGCGCCGAGCGTGCTGACCAAACTACACCACGAAAGCATGCGAAGAAGGCAGGAGAAATACCTTATAAGTTATTGCTCCTATAATTCGTAGCTCAGCGCTTGAGAACATACTTTTAAATTCTTACTTGCTTTGTAAAAAAATTAAATTATACATTACAGAGTAACAATACAATGTATTTAATTTGTTTAATATATTTGAAATGCGTTCATTAACTATGGAATTAACATTTTTATTATAACCTGCTATTAAAATTCCATATCAATTTAAGAATAGAATTCAACTAGTAATAGCAACTACTAGTTCTGTCAAAGGATATTCGTAGAAATGAAAAGTGGTTACAAAATTTCATCTGAAGAAGGGTTTGGTTTTATTAAATTATGACAAAGCGTACTAAATCTATAAGCATCAGCTGGAATGGGAAACATAAGAAGATGCCATTATTGAACATCTCTGCTGTAAAAAATCTTAATGACATTCAAGGAGAAAACCTTCAGTATAATTTCTCTATATTTTCGATTAGTGAATTTAAGGAGAATTTTACTGATTTTAATATTAAATTAAAATATTGAGGAGTAAGTCTATAACTCATTTGAGTATCGTTGATCCTGAAACTTGTGGCTTTACAGATACAGTGATTAATGGATTTCATTTCACACATTTAATTTGTAACGATCCAGCAAATTTCTCCAGTATCAATCTATTACTCTAATTGCTAGTTAAGCATGTACCTGGAGAGATTCATAATTTAGGTCTTGCAGAAGATAAGAGTAATAGAAGATTTTGAAAGATATATTATACTCGAAAATTATTAACAGTTAAAATAGCACAGCATTTGTAGTAAATGCAATAAAAGCTTCACGGATTCCGCATTTTGAATTTTCTGTTTATTTATTTGATAAGTGGAAAATTAAGCTCGAAGATTATAGATTAAAGGACGTTTTCTCACTTTAGCTGCGCGCAAAAAAGTTAAAAGATACATTAAAACATATAAATGGGAAAAGAAGAATCTCAGATTTAAAATAAACTGAAACATTGATAAACACAATGATTACAGAGTAGAACAGACCATCGGTCTGCCTTGCTTGTACCAAATTGATATAGTCGTTAACTTCAAGACAAAACACAGCAGATCTTCTCTGTCTTATCGCGTATATCAGCCTGGTGGAAGGATTTCAGTTTGAGGCGTTCATTAATTGAAACTCCGGACTGAGCAATAAATTCTTAAATGTCCATTCCATATTCCGTGAACAAGTAGAAAAATCTTACATTCAGTTGTCGTTCTGCGTCTGTATGTGAATGGCTCATTATTCAAGCAAATGGACGCATTGGCGTCTTTCTAAATAAATAGTTATTTTGAAAGTTTTGCTTAAATTTCGAACAATGTACTGTTTTCATCCTATCTGTCCGATTATAATGCCCACCACAAGTCGAGCGGTAAAGTCGTAGAACACAGGTAGTTCGATCTGGGCTCGGCGAACAAGCTGAGTGCATGGACGTTTTCGGGGGTTTTCCTATCTGTAGAACCAGTTTTACTTAGAATGTCCTCTACGAGGGCATCTCTTCCCTTTATGGAAATATCCTTCTCATCTTTGCCGTCATAATACACAGTCCAGTCACATTAATGTTACCATCTGTCAAAAGCCAGAATAACCACCTTTCGCAGAGCGGACTGCTGCGAGACGTGCAGGAAGAGAGTCACATAGGTCCCTGAAGGTGTTCTCTGGGATGTTGAGCCATGCCGACTCTAATGCCGTGGCCAGCTGCGCTAGATTACGCGGTTGAGGATCCATGGCGCGAACAACTCGATCGAGATGGTCCCACAGATGCTCGATTGGGTTTAAGTCAGGTGAGTTTGCTGGCCAGGGGAGGACGGTAAACTCATCCTGGTGCTCTTCGAACCACGCACGTACACTGGCAGCTGTATGGCACCTCGCATTGTCCTGCTGGAAGATGCCATCATCCTGAGGAAAAACAATGCGCATGTAGGGGTGAACATGGTCCGCAAGGACAGATGCGTACTTGTATTGATCCATTGTGCCTTCCACAATGATCAGTGAACCTAGAGAATGCCAGGAAAACATTCCCCAGACCATAATGCTCCCGCCTCCAGCTTGGACCGTTCCGGCAATGGTTGCAGGGTGGTTCCTTTCAGAGGTTTCACGCCTTATACGCCAACGTCCATCTGTCCGATGGAGCATAAAACGCGATTCATCCGAAAACGCAACCTGTCGCCACTCAGTGGACGTCCAGCTGCTGTACTGGCGTGCAAATTCTAGCCTTCGCCGTCGATGAACAGCAGTCAGCATAGGTGCACGAACCAGGCGTCTGCTTCGGAGGCCCAGACGCAGCAATGTTCGCTGAATAGTACTTTGGGAGACACTTTTGGTAGCCCCTTGGTTCATTTTGGTGGTCAGTTGCTCAACGGTAGCCCGTCTATCTGCCCGAACGCATCTCCGCAACCGTCGTTCGCCTCTGTCATCTATGGCCCGTGGTGCACCACATTTGCCACGTCGCTGATTTTGGACAGTCCCATTTTGCCATGCACGGTACACTTTTACCACGGCGGCACGCGAACAGTTCACAAACTCAGCCGTTTCGGAAATGCTTCCACCCTTGGCCCGAAAGCCAATGATCATGCCCTTCTGGAAGTCGGATAAATCGCTTCGTTTCTGCATTACGCCAACGATTGAAATGTTTTCCGAAGCCCTCACACACCCTTTATATACGCTCAACTGCACTGTGCTGCCACCTGCCTTCTGTGATTGGTTATTTAACTCTGACATGGAAAGTACGTGGTGGTCACATTAATGTGACTGGACTGTGTATAAACCAAACCAAACTATCCGTAGAAATTAATGCAAGTAAGTAGATTTTCATACGGTATACTGACAGGATATTTATGTATTCATTATATAATCAAACTGACAAAACGCTTTGTTTTTAGATGCGATATTGCGATTTATTTAGTCTTCCTTAATTAAGATAATATTTAGTATATAACAGAATGCTTAGAGAAGTATACATTGGAATGAAACCCTTTTTCAAGACCAAAGTTAAATTGTCGCAGTGATACCTTTGTCGAATCGCCATATATTCTTAAAGAGAAAAAAAGGGCAGATAATAATTAAAAATGTTTCAACAAGTCGCCTGTTTTGGTAGTTCTCTCAACAAGGCATGATCCTTAAGAAGACGTAATCAGTTCAACTGCAGATAATTTTTATCTGATTAATCTATAAAGTTTGGCAATTCTCTTGGCTATCAGAAATTGTAAGCAAACTTTAGATAGACTGAAACCGAATTATCGCCAAGTCTAAAATAACAACTGAGACTTGAAAAGGGTGTAAAAGACCCTTTCATTAAAACTAAAGAAGAACAGCAGGCACTTCTGGTGCTCCAAACTCAACCAACAGTTATGGCGAGATAACTTAAAGTAACAGTCAAATGCAAAATTTAAATTCAAATAACAAACATATGAATATAAAGCGAAATTGGCTTGCAAACCCAAACGGCGTAGACATTCAAGTATCAGCAATTATAATGCAAGTCTGAAGATTGCAAATCTTATCTGAGCTAGCAGCAACTTAGTAATGGGGGCTCGAGAGGCAGAAAGCGCTCTGTCTTACAATCTATAAACCTCAGTTTAAATACACGCGAGCTAATTTACATTCTTGAGTGGAAACGGGAAGAAGAAGTAACAGTAAAGATCCAAAACATAAAATAAGTGGTTCTATTAACATAATAGAGCATAACATATCCATTTCCTTTATCTTGGATTAACTTTAAATATCTGTGCTAGGTTGGTATTTGAAGTTGCACAAGTCAGTGAAAATCTTTAAGGTTATTATGAAGCAGACTAAGCTGAAAATATTTCATTATGAAATTTCTTAATGACTAATCTTTCATTTTAACATTAGGAAGCAGATTAATCCGTAGAAATTGCAAAAACAATCAAAGCGCTTTCAAGCACAGAAGCTGAATATATCACTTTAAGAGATGAAGCTTTCTATGTGTGCATGTTTTTAACATTTAAGCTAAAAAACACAGTACGTCGTTCCAGAGAAAAATGAACAAATATTCAGTACCATTATGTAAAAGATTTATTTCAAAGAACTTAAATTTATCTCAAATGTGTGCCAACATTTAACATTGAAAACGACATTTTGAAGTCATATGATATAAGCGTGAGTCATGATAATCATATGAAATATATGATTCTTTTAGGTGCGAACTTTTATTATAATGTCGTCTCTTACTTAGCACCGAAGCAGAGTGTTAAAATTTCTTTTTAATGACTGGTAGTGCTAAACATTTTCGAACCCCCCTCCCCAACAACGTATGGTGCAAACCCTTCTTAGTTAGTTATCTGGGATATTTTTATGCTAATTCTATAGAGTATTATTACTTATGTAGTACTTCAGTACCTTTTTCATCCAAAAAAATTACTACATTCTTCAAAATATACGTTTTATTATGATATAATTCAAGCACTGAATGATGTTATGATTTAAATAGGAATGTGTAACATATATATTTTTCTGCAAAGTGCAAGTTATTGGGATAATATGTCACATTTTTAGTATACATGAGTTGAAATCTGAAATAGTTCATCCGTATATGCATATTTTTAGTCTAAAATATTTTTAATACTATAAGAATATAATCACTAAAAATGTCCTTTTTATCCAGATGTAGCCATTTCTGTTTTATGGTACATTATGCTGTTTCTTTCAAAGGTATGGTGTTCATGGTTATGAATACCTGTGGGTCATTTCTCTTTATTTCTTGCTTAATAACTATACATTTGTTACCTTATTGCAGGGTATATTAAAGGGTGCCATTGATGCGTACTACTTGGGGCGCTCAAAACTTTCTTCATCTAACCTTAGGTCCTACAAGAAATATGCTCCCCCTCCGAGGCACGCTTGTACATACATACAAAACAACTATACATAAGAAGAAATATTATTACCTTAATAAATTTGACAACATTAAACTGTATGATAAAAAGGAAAATTTAAAAAAATATTCTTTATTGTGTATTTTTAATAGATTACTTAGTGGTTAATGATTTTAAATTTTGTAACTACTTCCATTGCAATAGAACTATCTTTAGCAGTTGTTTTTCCATTGCGCTTCAGCGTAGATCAGCTGCTCTCTTCTCTTTCCTTAATGCTTTATATAAAGACTTCGGGCTGATGTAAGATGTTGAAGTTTATAGTAAAGGTGTCAAAGCTTCTCCAGCAATTTCGAAATAACTTTTGTAACTAATATCCGGAACATAACCTAAAAAAATGACCGTGCTTGAACTTTAGGATGAGGATAGCTGAAAGTGAAACTAACTCTTCTCGTTCAGCCCAGCAGCACAAAACACTGTCTTCCAAAGAGTGATGACTTAGGCTCGATCGACCTAATTTCTTTTCTCAAGTTTAATTCTTTGTTGAAATCTGCCATGTAATTGTTGAAGGAAAATAAAACAACAGAGCCGGAAGCTATATTTTAGTCTTGCGGAATGCTTGGAGCAGCGGAACATACCTCATGGTGTGGAAGTGTCCATATACGCTGTGGTTAATTCAGTATTTAGTTTCTACATTTATAGTGCGAATTTATTTCTCCAAGCTGCATGGTATACAGAATACCTCACAAATAAAAGTGAAAGTTGTTTTTAATATGAAGTCACAGTTTCAAGTGACAACGCTATGTTTCTGCAGGATTTTTTTTCCTAATGTTAAAGATCTGGGAAAAAAGCATGGCCGTTCTGACTGTTTTGAAGATACTTTCTTTATTTCCTTCAGTTTCGGTTTTATACTAGCACAAGTTATATAACTTTTTGAGTGTTTGATACCTTTTTAAACACAGTATTGCATTCTGTAATTTCTTGTCAAGCAATTATTCTTCATGAAAATATTTTCTTTCGATAATTAAGCTCCCCATCTTGTATTTACATTCTCTAATATTTTCAAAAGGTGATATACTTGAAATTCTTCAGATGATTTCATTTCGTTTCCTCTTTTCCTAATAAGAAATGCAGGCAGAATGGAAATCCAGGAATTCTTTCACGAACCAGTCTTTTGGGGGACTTAACGAGTTCTCTATAATTTGTATCTATAGAATATAATTACTTGATAATTTAATATA
>KK116104.1:56442-68586 GCA_000611955.2 Stegodyphus mimosarum
CCCCGCAAAAAAACTCTTCATTACAGCATGGAACAGTAAAATTTATGTCAACTCTGTTTATAAAATCCGGAAATATTTAAAGAAACTGAAACATTCAGAAATGGAATACCGCACTGAAAAATGGACCTGTCTCGCACAATTCGAGATGTCTGGACACTTTAATTTTAAATTCATATTTGATCTATATTTTCGTTGAAATACTATGGTACGGGTGTCTTCCAAAAACATGGTACAGGTCCTAGTGACTACAGCATCACGTTTTACCGAATGACGCGTAGGGAATAGCACGTGTATATGGATACACGTGCTTCAGGTATCCATATACATGTGATATATTGTAGGTAAATTAAAATTACCATTGTGCAATACCTAGGGAATATCACGTGCATATCTATATACGTGATTCAGGTGTATACATACATGTATTCCCTAGATAAACAGGAATTTTTATTCGAAAAATAATACTGTTTAAATATTAGAATTTGAATTCAAATTTGCTGTACATTTAAAGGAAATTCTTTCTATTTTGCTAGTTTTGAAAGTTCAGCACAAAATGGTATTGTTAAAGCTTATCACGTAAAATAGTATTTCCCTCTTTAAAAATAATTACATTTAGCTTTGTGTCTTGAAACAGAATTAAAATTAGAATTTCAAGTTAAAACTCTAGAAAGCCGGCAAGAAATATCTCTTGGATGTATGTACCTGGTATTGCAAGAGAGTGAAGAACTGATGATTTCTCGCAGTTTCAAAATTTAAAAACCGAGAATAAAAAATCGTAAAAATTAAAGTTTATTATGCGTTTAATGAATAATGGTACATCAAGCATAATTTAAATTCAGGGATTAACCGACCTGGAAAGCAGTCGCTAAACGCAGAAAAACACTGTAGACGTGGTTTTTATCCATTGTTATTAATTCTTAAAAATATTGAAATGTGTTGATTTGCTTATACTGTATGTGTTTCATAAAGAAGTGCTAAAAGAACTTTCAGTTGTCATTAACACTTCTTTAAGCAAACACTTTTATTAATTTTTTAATGAACTGTTAAACATTTACAGCCAGTTTTACAAATAAAACATAACTAAGTAGATTTCGAATTTGATTCATTTCAAGATATTCTTGAGCTATCTAAATGTACTCTTTACAAAGAACTGAGACATTGCTTCCATGTCTTATTAAAGCGTAACTTTGATAAGCATATCGATTAGGATATTCGAGGCTTCAAGTTCGACTCTGGAAATAGGTATGGCATATTTTCCAAAGATACCTCGCTTCGGAATTTTCTAGTCATCGCAAAATCTCCTGATCTAAAATATCATGAACCAAAATTCATCACCAGACTTAGATTTACGAAATGAGAGTCCACCTGACTCCTACCAGAAGACTGTATTGAGAAAAATTCAAGATACTTGAGCAGGGGTTCCGAAATGGGGGATTCACCCCCTAGAGGGCATTTTAAAGTTTCAGGGAGGAATGCGGTCAGCGTTTTACTTGGCTGTTAAATACTTGGTTCTAATTTGTGAATATAGCAAACTACTTTTATTCACATTTTGGTATTCACCAACAGTTTTTACATTTTCACATCAGTTTTTTTTTTTCACGTCCAGCTTTAATTTTCGTTGTTTAATTTATAAAGCGCTTTAGAAAATAATTTTAATATAAACAAACGTATATATGTATTTTTCAAGTTTGAGTGAGAAGGGGGATGATCTTACAGTAATGGTGAAAAAGGTGCCTGGGGCAAAAAAAATTTGAGACCCCTGTACTGCAGCGTGTTTCCCATGTGCTTCTGTGCTGTAACATTCGTCTCACAGATCTTCTAATTTGAAAATCCCGAATTCGACTAATGGATAATTTTAAAGAATTCCTGCCGCTTTATCTCCTCTTATCTCAATATTATTAGCAAAAAGTACGTTTTTGAAAAATCTGTTGTTATTTTCCCAAAGTATAATGATTTAATAAATATTACTTTAGAGACTTGGAGATAAGAAAACTACAGATAAGGAAACTGCTTGAAGCTGCAAAAACTCAGTTGGTTCTAGTTTTCAAAAAACAATTCTTCAACTTAAAAATTATGGGTAAATTAGAGTGTTATACACGAAGGGTAAGTCATGAGGCTCCATAGATGAGACCATGTAAATAGATAAGCTTTATTTCATACTTATAACCATTAAAAATTAACAATAGTAATTAAGTAATTGTAGATTATGTTTTTTTCTAACTTTCTACATTTTAAGGTACTGTTTCCTTTCTTCAGTAATTTTGGCAAGGAAGTGATTTTTGTGTATTACGTAATAAAAATGTATCAATGGCGTGTTCGACCTCTTAAATATGTCACACTTACGATCTAATTGCTGATTGCTAGTATGAATAAAACCCTGTTCAACTGAGAGGCTAGTAATGGGAGAATGATTTATCATCATATGATATATTAAATGCGCCCATCCTTTCTACACACATATTTCAGGTTCAAGCGTCAGAAAGTACTTACCTATAATGTAGATTTTAGTTGTGGTATTTGCTTGTAGAGTTTGAATGGTTAGTGCAGGGATTCTTAACCTTATGCCCGCGGGCACCATGGCGCTCGCCGATTGTTTAACATGTACCCTCCGCTGTGCGATAACAATAAAAATGTTTTAGTTTTCAAAAAACTCTATGTGAAAGTTGTAAGGTTTATCGTAAGTTTATTAACAATTATTTTAAGTTTTGTATCTTTCCTATCTTATTCTAATTTCAGCTTACAATTTCCTGCCAGAATATAAATTCAGAAACGCAGTTAATGCAAATGAGAAAGAGTACTATTTAAGTCGTGACTTCCCCGACTTCGAGAGAGAGAGTCTGATTCCCTGACTAGCGCGCGTTTGCAGCTACGTCTCTCTGAGCTATTGCTACGCTCGGCCATACCTTAGGCCCTTGTTTGGCTTCGCCGATTTAATTAATACTTAGGGGCCAACTAGTTAGATCTCTGATAGCTTCGGCTATACCTTTCAAATAGCTTAGTTAAGCTAGTTTTAGTTTAAATTATTATTATTTTAAGTTCAAGCCCGAGTGGCGGCTTTGTGTAAAGTTCCAATTAGCAACTGACTGTAAATATACTGAAAACTAAAGGGTTGTAAACTCTTCTTAAGTCTTTCTTGTTCTGTTCAAACACTTAAGCGATTATTCGCTTGTTAGTGTTCGTGGGGTTCTAAGTTAGAACTTTAGGATTAAATAGTAAAACCCCACAAAGTTTTCTCATTTTTAATGAAATAGAAATTGGGTCCAACACAGATACCAGCACATAGCGAAATGTGATTGATCTCTTTTTTATGTGCATGTATTATTAACTCTATCCAACTATAAATTCACTTTGAAGAAGCAAATGGTGCCCGTCATCCAACAAATATTCTACAATGTGCTTTTAGGGACAAAAAGGTTGGCGACCCCTGGGTTAGTGATTTGATTTTGAGGTATTTCGCAGTGTTTTTGTGGCACATTTATACAGTAGTATTGGATAAACCAAAAATCTTTCACAATAAACGCTAGCTCCATCATTATGTCTGACATCTTTTCAGTGTGGAAAGAAATAAGAGCTAATACAAGATCAGCCTAAGACCGTATTGAGTCTTTTGGGTGAAACGCCCACTTATCTCTAATTTTAAGAAAATTCTAGGTCTACATACTTTAATAGCAGCAAAGTTGTAACTAATGAAAACTAAAATGTCCCTCTCAAATACTTTCTAGTATCTCTACAGAGTTAAAATCTAAATAATGCATGCTACATTTAGGATATAAAAAAAAACATGAAACGTACTTGGTGGCACTAAAGAGTTTAGCTTGCTTTGTTATAACTCTTTCATTTGACTTCTTTTCGGCGGGGAATTATTTCGAATATTTTAATTTCACACTTGTATTTCTTGGATAATTTATTTTTCCTTCTATAAAAATGTGGCAGCTTTAATAAACTGTTATCTCTGCACTTTTATTTATTACGCAAATAAAAGGCTTAACAAACGGGACGAAATTTTACCGAGCAAGACGTAATCATCTCTACGAAAACCACTAGGATATTATGTGTCTTAATTTTTACCACGAATGAACGCAATGGATGATCTGAAAGAATTTAACAAGACGAAGATAAATGTGCCACGAGTTGTAACTTTTCATATCAGTTGAAGTCGTATCAGTATTTTCCCTTCCCTCGTTTGATGAAAAATAAAGCAGTAAGAATAGTTTGCTTATTTTATTGAAAAATAACCCTTTGACTCTTCTTTAGAGGTCACATTCAGTCATCCTGAAGTTTTTTTCGATTTGTATCGCGGAGAAAAAACAAACTGTAATCGAGAATTTCATTAAATGTTTTCAGAATTTCTTGCTACACTTTATCTACAGACTTATCTTGATACTTCAGATTGACGTAAATTGGAGTCTATTCGTTTAATGTAAGAAAATTACCAAAACGTTTATATAATGATTATAAGACGAAAATGCGCATTGATTATTTTATCTTATAGCTGTAACAAAGGCTAAGTGTCATCGATAGCTGCAGTTTTTGAAATTTTTATCCTTTTTCATAGCTATTATAGCATAATAAGAATTAAACTTTTAAGTTATTCTGTAATTTTATTAGTTCTGTTGACAGAATTAAATTGATTACACTGAATGAAGACATTATTATGTCTTTCGTTATAATGAAAGAAGATTAACTCGTTAAGATCTCTCCTTGTGCATTCTTCTTGATTCTGTAATTGAATTAAACGTTTCCCGCATTTGGAATTTCGCTTTCTTTCGTAAAATTCAGAAAATTACAGTAACAGTTATAAGGTATGTTCTTCCTCCCTTCCGCATGCCTTCGTGCTAAAATCTGAAGCATACTCGACGTGTATTCGAGTCTCGGGGAGGGCATTGATCATTTTTCACGTCTCCGTCTTTGGAAAAAAAGTGACTCTGCAGAGTTTTCATATAAAAATGCATTTATAACGCATTATATTCCGATTATTACATTGTAAATTACAGAGTTTATAAATGAACTAAAAATTACACTCTGTGAATCAGTCTAATCCATGTTAATATTGAAATGTACTGTTTTCAGGACGAAGTTGATCTTAAAAGTTGATTTTTTTTATGCATACTGGAACACTTTTTTATGTCAAACGATATGATAAAAACAATTATTTTCATTCAACCCTAATGCTGCTGGCATAGTGTTACTAAAGAAAACATACTAAGAAAGCAACTCTATAAGACTAGTCGAACTTCCTGTACCACCATTAGAGGCTTAACAGGGCTTAGTGGAACTATTTAATTAAAGAAACATTGAGATCTAAAACGAGGCCTAAATCAGGCCCATTAAGCAGTAGAACTACTACCATACTACCTGAAATAACTTTAAAGAGAATAAATAACTAAATATGAACTTAAATTCTAGGAGCTGGTGAGATTTACCAGCTACACCAACAAAAGCCCATTATTATATACTTTGAGGGATATAACACATGTTACTTACATGCTTAAAAATATGTTACTTACATATACAAATAAATAAAATAACAGAATATCATAAACACTCTAGTTTTTCTTAAAACAGACAGGGAAATATTAAACACAATCAATATATAAATTCATTTCATTTATAGATACATATTTTTATGAAATCTGACAATTTCAATTTAGTCATTGTATTTTTACTTAGATCCTTTAGACTATTAAATTTAGCAATATCTGGAATAAATCGTAGAACAATATTTTTCATAGAAGAGCACCTAAGCAACATGTGCTCAATATCGGCATTACTAATGCCACGTGGACCGGCACAATTTTTAATCGAAAACCTATTATACTAAAAAGGAAAGTGTCCATGATTAGTTATAAAGCTTGATTTAGATACTTATCACTTAGGCATCTTCTCTCACTTACAGTTGAGATTAAATTATATGTGAATCTTTCTTTAGAATTTGGGTCGTTCCACTTTGCTTGCCAGAGAGTCAAACTTTTTCTTTTCAACAAGGATTTCAAACTGTGAAAGGAAGTCTTTACTTCAAAATCAATAATTTGATTTTCAGTGGCAGCCTTTGCCAATCTATCTGCTAACTCGTTACCAGTGGTACCAATATGACTCTTCGTCCGAAAGAGTTTAATATCTATGAAAGCGCTAAGAAAAATGAGCATATCTTTTATCTGTTTAATTAGATCGTAACTTGGACAAACTTCCGTAATTGAAACAATTGCGCTTTCGCAGTCACTCTAGATTTCCACAGGATCTAGCGCAGAATTAGAAATAAGCCAATATAAGGCCTCTCGCAGGGCCACTAACTCTGCCTGATAGACAAAGGCATTGGCAGAAAGTCTATATTTCCTTTGTAAGCTTAGTTTCTCATGTGAGAACACACAAAAAACAGCCCCCACAGGACCGTTTAATTTAGATCCATCTGTAAAAACCGTGTATCCTGTCATATTGGGAAGGGCTTTATGCCAGTTCAACCGTTTCAATAAAGCTGTATGAATGTCTAAACCTTTCTCAAAGTCAAAATCTTTAGCTGAGAATATCTCACTGAAACAATCGACAGTATTATTACCGGCTTTTAATTTAATAACATATTCTTTTTCCGCTAAAATATCGATCGGAGGACATTCAGCCAAAATCTGAAGGGCTACTGTGGAAACAGTTCTAAAACACTTAGTAATCCCCAATAAAGCGATTCTTTGAATTTGCAAAATTTTGTTACGCATTCGGACCGTTCCAGTCCACCATGCCCCACATGCACACAAGATCTTTCAATCAATAGTTCTTTTATATAAACTCTTAAAAACTTTATGTTGGAGATTCATTTTACTAAGTCTGTTAAGAATATGGGAATATGTTAAGAATATTTGATTTAGGTTGTAGAGACATTAGGTTATTACGAAGCAGGAATTTGAGACAACCTTGTAAAAATGAAAAGGGTTGTAGAGACATTAGGATACTGAGACTCAGGAATGATGAAAAATGAGCAACGCTTTCCCGGGAATCGAAACACGGACCTCTCGGTTACGCGTCGAGCATGCAGATCACTACACCACGAAGGCATGCGAAGAAGGAGGGAGAAATACCTTATAAGGTGAGGTATAAAAGTGAGCTTTTCATCAATCGTAATGCCCAAATATTTGATTGTCTTAGAAACTCTAATTAGTTGTCCATACAGTTTGTACCTAGGATGTATTGATCTAGTATTAGTTTTGGCAATACCCAAAAGAAAGCTCTTCATTGGATCAAAATTGAGTTTAACATGGAAAGACCACTTATCCAATTCTTGAGTGGCGAAAGTTAAAGCTTTATCAATAGTATGACGACCACTTCCCGTGGCCAATAAAAAAAACGTCAGCATAAGCTTGTATACTAACATTTTGTGGTAAGGTTACGTTTAAAGCTATATTAGCAATAATATTCCACAGAAGTGGACCAGATATTGAGCCTTGGGGACCACCCCTTTGATCATTTCTGTAATGCCACTTATTACTATCATATAAGGAAACTTTTCGTTCATTCAGAAAATCACATATTAATAAGAAAATATTTCTTGGACATTTCATATTTTTTAATTCCTTTAATAAAATTGGCCACCTAACATTGTTGAAAGCGCTCTTTACGCCTAAGAATAAAATTGCAGTATGGTTATCATTCCTTCTATTTCGAAGGATGTCAGAAATTAAATTATCTATAGCCTGGGTAGTACTTTTACCCGGCATAAAACCAAACTGATTTTTATTTAAAAGATTATTTGATAACAAATAATATTGTAACCGTTGTGTCACGAGTTTATCTAGCACCTTGCCCCAGGAAGGCAGTAAACAAATGGGGTGAAAAGAGGAAGGATCTTCTTTATCCTTTCTTTCTTTGTTAAACAAAACCAAATCAGCCTCTTTCCAACATTCAGGAAAAATGCCCCTCCGAAGACATTCATTCAGAATAGCTACAAAGAATTTTTTATTACATTCAAAGATTTCTAAATAATATCCGTGGTCAGGCCATCTTTACCAGGAACTTTACCTTTATTTAACTTTTTAAGAGTAAATTCCACTTCCCTCAAAGTAAACTCATAATCATTTACCGTCTCTGGAGGTATACTACAATCTGTGATTTAACTTGATAATGACGTGATAGATCACCATAAGTAGTATCACATGGAAAGTGATATTGTAGGAGGTAATATATTGCGTCGTCTATATTCTTAGTATAAGATCCATCTTGATATTTCAAAGAGGCAATTTGTAAAGCTGGCTTATCCTTATTAACAGCAATATAGTAAGGAATGCCAAAAGGTTGATGAATATTCAAAGTGTCACATAGTTGTACCCAAGCACAATTTTTACTAATGTTGATTTCTCGTTTATATTCAGCTAATTTCTTCTTATATTGAATCGTTAACAAATTTTTCTCTATACGATTGTAACATTTCTGAAATTTTCTTCGATACAGTCGAGTTTGACTTCTTAAAACAGCCAGTTTTTCGGACCACCAATGCACCTGTTTACCCAGAGCGTTGCTCTGTTTAAATTTGTTCATCTTCTTATTTTTCTTACAGATATCCACTATTGAATTAGTAAGATCTTTGATATAAATATTTAAATCAGACGTATTTTCTAAATTTTCTTCGGAAACTTGATTTATAAAGTTATACAGCTCTACACGAAAATTTAGCCAATTCAAATCCCAAATACAGAAACGTTCAAATTTTTTCTCTCTAAGTAAGTGGTTTAAAAGTCCAATGTCAATGTAGCAATCATCGCTACATGATATATCCATAGAAACAGATCAATTCAAGACAAAAGAAGATCTTAATATGGTAAGGTCTATCCAGCTTTCGCCTCTGGCACCGGAAAGCGTAGGCGGGCTTTCAGGACTATTAAGAACATTCGAATTGTTTGTCGAGCAGAATTCAATTATAGCCTCACCTTTTGGATCTATTGAGTGATCATAAGGACCCCATAGGGGACTCTTAGCATTGAAATCTCCAGAAATAATTATTTCTGAGTCTTCATGCGAATCAATAATATTGTTAATACAATATAGTCACTCAAGGTGTCATTAGGGGGCAACACACTGAAACAAAAACTATGTTTCTATTATTAATGATCATTTTAAGTGCCACTATATTCGAGGAAGCATACAAAAGTATTGCTGGAGAGCTGTCAAACAGAGCAATTGCCGCTCATGGATAATTTTTGTCACAAAAAGTTCGAAATTTCATCGGAATTCCCCGAACTTTATTATCCACTACATAGGTTCTTGAATCAAAGATATTTTATAGCCTCTTTCAATAGCTTTAATATATTGAGTTGTACCATTGATTTACAGCAGCTTTGGCGTGATGTAAATTTATTTGAACCATTTTAAAGTCTTCGTCACTTCTACTAACCATAATTAGTAGGACTGATTAAAAGATCCATTTGTCGTTTGTGACAATGACAATTTTTATCTAAGCTAGAATGATCATCGCTAAGCTTTAATTTATACTTTTCATTTGCCTCTTGCAATAAAAACATATTGGAGTAGCTTTCACTCCCAATGTTTATGTCCAACTTCACCACATTTAGTACATATTTGCGGTTCTAGGCATTTTGTTTGAAAGTGCCCATACTAACACCTGAAACATTGAGTTACTTTCAAAAATTCTTTAATTCTAAGACGAGACCATCTTATGTTAAGTTTTTCTGCTTATTTTTCCTGCTCTATATTTCTTAGCATCTACACTGGCCACCCAGTGTACTTTGGTATTTTTTCCTTTTATCGAAAATTTTAAGTCAAAACCACCGTTTTCAAAGACCATATTTTGGCCTCTAATCATAATCTTAAGATTCTCTCAAGAAAGATCAGAATCTACATCATAAATAATAATTTTTGGATCTTTCTTAACAGGACGTTGAATTACCATAACGTTTCTAAGCAAATCATTTGTTTTAACTTCTGTTTCCAAGGCTTCAATATCAGAGCATTTGGAACATTCTATTAGAACACCTCCTTTATTAATTTTTCTCAGTCTTCTAACACCAATATGTAATTGGGCGGGATTAATTGAGTTTACAGTTTTGTTTTTGACCTCCTCGGAAGTAGTTCCTTCCTTTTTTGGATAGAGTAGAACTATGAATTCTTCGGACCTATTTTTTACTTGTAGGTCTGTCTCGTGTTTTCTGTATTATTTTCTGAGGAAACCTTTTAGGACCTGCCACTGCTGCAAATTAACGTGGCTGAAGATTCGATAACATTTTTGTTTGCTCTTAAAGCCTTCCCTTAAGGATGGCATTATAAAACGTTTGTGTAACCAATAAGTCATAAATTTGATATGCCATAGAAATAATTTTTCCTTTTGAAATATTCGTGACTCTACTTGAGTCTAATACATTTCTAAAGCACATAAACTTGTTCGTCCATCTGCTAATAAAGCAGTAAACTCAACTGGCTCTGTCTGAATTTCTTGACAAATTTGTAAAGCCATTATCCAAGCAGTACCCTTTTTAAAATAGTAGAATAATGTAGAATTCAAGGGCACTTACAGTTTGATGATCATTTCAGACCTCTTATATTGTAGAAATAGCAATCCAAAAACGGAAGCTGAAGCACGACGAGCCGCGTAGAGACACAAAAATGCAAACATCCATAAGTTCGTCAAATAGTCTCAAAAACATAAAGTGTGATATAATTTGACAACCAGAACACAATTAGCTTCAAAATATCACAAAATAAAACATTATAAAACAGTATTTACCGAAACAAATAGCAAATTTTCTGGAGCCGAAGAAAGCACAAACCAATATGGCGCGACCTTTATGCAACTTTATCTTAGATATTCGCCACGCAATTAAAAGGCTATACTCGAACATACATTAGTTTCCATCAAAAAGCCTTAAATGTTTACTTTCCGACGCAATGCAATTTTTTTTTCATTGCTTACTTAAGTTAATGAGAAAGAACTTTTGTATCTGCCTACTTAATACTGAGACATAAAATGCTGGATAAAAATTTAATAAAAGGAAACAGCACACTCTAAACATTAATTCTAATGATTATCCAAAATATTAATCGGATCTATTGCGTTATAATTTCGTACAGCAGCCATATTAATAGCTCAATCATTCAAACAGGTTTATCTGAATATGCAGCTGAGAATTTTACCTGTCCGTCTTATAAGCAAACTCATACGCATCTTTTATTGCTGAACCTTTTGCTATAAATCAATCAACATTAATCCGTAAATGATCAGAAATGGATACTCGAAAATCATCTCCTAAAAATGTGCATATACTGGACAATTAATCGATTATTGCAAAGTAATCAAGGGCTCTGTGTCCCGGAGGCGTTCGCAAAAGATTATTTTAAAGGAAATTCATAATATTAGTGTCGCACGCGGGATAAACCGAGGAAATCGATGTAGATAGTCATCTCAGTTGCTAAGAAAAAAAATGTGAGAAGACCAAAGGTTAGTTCCTCAATTGTTTCGACACGAAGGCCTCGGTTTTATAAATTAAATCCCCGGATTAAATAATAATTTTTTCATACATGAATTATGCTGATATATTTTAAGTCGCTTTTACCTATTATGTTAAAAGAATTCATAGCTCTTAATTTTGTTTTACATATACTTGATTTGAACAGAACTACTGGGAATTCATTTTGTTACATTCGTTCGTTCGTTTACCCTCTGTAGCAGTAGTAGTTGGAGTGCTGCTTACTGCTTATCCACAAATGTGACCGCTAACGTTAAGTGATTTAAGAGTCCGCGTAGCGTACAGCACAGGACGTCATCGGTAGCTAAAGTTAACCGACATTGATTACATTCATCCTTTAACCCTTGCATATCATTATATACGCATATCGAGGGGAATGAAATAAAAGATTAGCTAATTTTTTTCTCTCATTGATATAAATATGATTATAGTGTAATAATAATTTTCTTTCATAACATATATTTAATAAAAATATGCTAATAATTTAACAGTAATAACAATTTTATTTAAGAATATGTAATATTTAATAAAAGCATGTTAATAATTTAATACAGTAATTTTCCGAATGCGGATGACACTGTTCTGTGGTTTGCACAGTTCAGCCAGTGATCGCTGTAGTGGCCTCAAAAACTTTCTGTCCATCTTTTGTGCTTATAATTTGGCCTTGCAAAAATTAAATAAATGA
>KK116104.1:75105-95984 GCA_000611955.2 Stegodyphus mimosarum
GTTATGCACGATACGTTAGCTTGCCTGAGTAAAATGATATTGTTCGTCGCTTTAAAGCAAGTTCTAGTCATCAGTTCATGCAGTTGTTTACTTTACGCGATCTCACGGTGTCCATGATTTCAGTGTTTTTAGTAAATGAGTCGCTAACATTGCTGAAGAATTCAACACAACTGGAATATTATTTAATGAACCGGGAATATAGGAAATTTTGTAAATTTCTACTCAGAATTGTTAAGCTAGAACTATCTTCTTCAGCTGGAAGAACAGCGGGAATAGTATGACGAAGGTCAGGAGTGCGAGCAAGAAGAGAACGACTTAAAAAAATAAATTTAAATTAATTTGAGCTAAATTTTAATCACATTTAGCACACATAGAAAATTTTATTTAGTGATTTTCGCGATAGAAACATACCAAACTTCGAATTCTACCGAAATCTCGATAGAAAATCGCCAGCCATCGCAAACTGACTGACGAGATGAACAAGTCAAATACTATCCAAACAAAATTGCTCTTCTTTTTTTCCGTAAAATATTTATCACATTTCGATGTTGGAGCATTAAATAAAATTGTGAGGCAAATAATGTTCATTATCACTGATGATTTTTCATCCCCTCAATTTTGCCCCCAAGTTACTTGACTTTAATTATTCCTTCTGTTTACTGTCATGCTTGCTTATTCCGTTTGGCAATGTTCCTTAAGTCGGAAGCCACCCTACCGGAAGAGTTGTCATGCTTGCTTAATGCGATCTTGCTTAGCAAGTATTAATAATAGATTAATTAATCGCTTTGCGAGAAGTTTTCCCGTAACTCATAGTCACCTTTGATGAATATGTGTAAGAAAGCTCATTCGTACTTTTTATACTAATATTTCCTTTATAGCTATATATATCCCATTATATTTTATAAGACATTTCCTTCCTCCTTCCAGCATGCCTTCATGGTGTAACGATACCTCACTCGATGCGCATTTAAGAGGTCCAGGTTCGAGTCCTGGTGAGGGAATTGCACATTTTTCACATCTCCTGCTTCAAGAAAAACCTAATGACTCTACAGTTTAATAAATAAAAAAATTTCTTAGCTTACAAAAATTTTGAAAATTTTTTACGTTTTTATTCCATTCGCGATCTGTTATAGCCTTAATCTTTTCTTTGGTTATCCACTTAATGTTTACTAGGTCCCTCTCTGAAAGTGCGAGAAGACTATCAAAAGCTGGTAAAGCGAGAGAAAAAGCGTCCTGGGTTCGATTGTAACCTTCAATAATTATAGTCATGGTCTTGAATTCAATATCGAAGGTTTTATAATTAATTTTATGTGATTCCTTTTCTTCTCCAGAAAAGGCCTTGTAGAAAGACCATGAAGGCATCTTTTCCAAGAAACAGAGCCATCAACAGCTTTGAAATAATAAATTAGATACCCTTCTATACAAAAGTAATCCTATGTTTCATATGTAGCATTTCGTGGCATGTAGTAGAGATGATCGCTTTTATTTTCCAGACTTGACTTCAGTGATATCTTAATATTAACTCTTAAGAAAGCATTTGTTGAGCATTTATATGCTTTCTACTTTTAGTATATTATAATGTAATTATACTGACGTTTTGAATTCATTGTCGATGGTTTTACAATTAATTTTATCCGAATTATTTCCCGAGGGTGAGATGCAGTAAAATATATCCTTCTTTTTTTAAACCTAGCAAAAACGTAAACGAATTATTTATAGAAGTAGTAGAAGATAGAGTCTAAATTTTGTTCTAAAATGACTAATTTTACTGACGTCACAATCTTCAAGTTTATACAACTGCATTTATATCTTGGCACTTCTTTTAGTAGAAATGATCTTTAATAATGACCGGTCACATCTGAAATAATAACAGATCAAATGAGCTGTACAGATGAAAAGATTATAGGCAAAATTACTGCGGAAAAAACAGCGCAGGCTGGAAACACCTCCATGACTGAAACAATATACAGAGGAACAAGGAGGAAAATATGAAAGAAAAGAAAGCGAAGAAAAGAATTTCGCAATTCTAAAACATCGTGGCGGGAAATAAGTAGTTACAAAGCATCGAATGACAAAGACATGGCAGAAGAGGCTATTTAAAAGAAGTTTCGAATTCAAAGCATGGGTCCAAAGTTCATGGATAATACTCGCCGTTGAATCGTTTGAATTCCCCTATTCGCTGTTCTTCTATTCTATATGAATTCGTCTATTTTCAGTACAGAATTTTGTTTTACTATAGGCTGTTCTGTTTTTTTGACGGCCCCACTAGTGACCGAGAAGTCAAAATCGCTGAATTTTAGGAGTTCAGTCCCAGACGACAGGCTGGCTGCATGATTGGTTTTCGTGACTTTCCCATGTGTAACGCGACTACGAGCCAGTTTCCTTTAGAAAACCTTCCATAGAGGCATTCCTTCCGTTAGACAGATAACCCTCGTGTACTTTTACCGTATTCAGGTAAAATAGAGTTATGATACTCATATAAATTCTCCTGTTCATCAAGCAATTGGAAGTAGAGAGAAAAAGAAGGTAAGAAATAGAAACAAATGATCAGTGTTAATGCCAATCATTTTGTTCATCAATCCGAAATAGGAAAAACAATATGAACTACGATATGTTTATATCAGCCTTCCTTCTCTCGGTCAGAAACTGAAATTTAGACAGAAGGTCTGCTATATTCGATCTATTACAGAAGACCTTACTTGTGCCCATAAAATATTAAAACATGTTTTTACGAGTACAACATGATATTGAGCTTTTCTGCTGACACAAAAAGATAAAATACGCTTATATTTAACTACAGAGTTAAGCTGCTGTTTAATGAGGAGCTTGCTTAAAACTAAGCGTCAATACCTTTTTTTTTTCATTTTATTTGTATTTAGACTAGTAGCTCTAATTCACGAGTTTCATTATTTTAAGCAATTCAACGATAAATTCAATGTTTTCATCCTATTTAATATATGCCATTAACCTACAGTAATTTAATTTATTAATTGCAAAAACTGGATAAGTTATGGTTCAGAATTTGAACTGCAAACTATATGTCAGTGTAATTTCAACCGGATAAAGGAAGACATTTTAAACAGAGCTAAATAACGCAGTAAAGTTTTAAGTAGTAATTACCTTTTCAGGTAGTCTAAATAACTATTCAAGATACTTTAAATAAAAGAGGCTGGGGTTAATATTTAAACTTTTAGTAAATTAATTACTGGTGTTAAAATTGATGTACAATAAAATAATTGTTAAAACGTCCTCTGGTTTGCATTCCGTGTTTGAAAAACATGCAGTTATTTATTTTAACACACATACAACGTAAATCTACATTTCATAATTAATTCCCATTTTCAATCGACTGATATGGCACGTCCATTCAATTGGTCACTTGCAAATGAGTCTAACTTAGACAATGTAATAGTGTGGGCCTGGGTAATCCATTCGCAGAGAGTTTAATATTTTATTAGATTCTTATTTTATATTTTACTTTTTCATCTGTGGAACACAATTTTCTGAATATGTGTAAATAATCTTTGCTCACTCAAAAGAAGAAGTGCAAAGATATTGGAACATATTACCCTCAGACATGAGACCTTTGCTGTGTGTATTTCTTTCATGTATGTAACGAGATTTTTAACTTCGGGCATTCTTAAGCTTCCCCCTCCCGTCTAATGTTTAATTGTATGTTTGTCAAAAATTACTCTTAAGTAGCTATCTATTCTTATATGAAATAGATGTTTTTCATGATAGCCATTTTTATCCCAACACCACAAACTACAGCGCCTATTGCCTGGTTTTGTAACCCACTTGACATAATGAGGCACTGATGCTCCTGTAACCGGCAGCTGGTCAGAGAAAGGGAAAGGGAGGAGAATAAACCCGCCTAGCAACAAGTAACAAAGTAACCTTGCTCCTTGCAAACCCTTTCCACGCTTTTTGAAGGAGAAAGCCTTGAAGATTTGAACTGCCGTCAAGAGTTCGCTGACTTCTAACGTCCTTCCAGTTTGTCCCCGTTAACGTGCATGTTGCGTGGTTGGTTATTTCATCATTACTAGCCAACGAATTCCACCTCCCCAGGCTAGGTTCCACACATCACTTTCATGTTATGATTCGTTGCCATTTTTTTATCATCTTCATTTCTAAATCACACGTGGAGCTCAAAATGTTATTCAACTGTCAAGCACATCAAGCCCACGACTTCAGCACAATTCATATAAGCCGTTGACGTTAAATGAATTATACATTATGCAATTAATCAATGAATGTTATTTAAGCGTATTCTTGAAAAGGATAGCACCAAAGAAGGCATATATGTAATAATAGGGCACGGAAAAATAAGATTCTATCACAGTGGATAATAATTCAACTTCTTAAAATTAGGCCCAGCCTTGAACCTTCTCAAAATGTACTGCTCACAAGAGCTGCATAAAAGTTCTTTGAACCACTATTTTTTGGCTTCAAAGGATTTCCTAAAATCCTCCTTGACATATTATAAATGGATACCGACTCATTACTGGAGAAAATTGGCCGTTATTATCCGAAAAAATATGATAATCACCTTACAGCAGTGGTTCTCAGCCTATTTTTTCCCCCATGTACCCCGTTCACCACTGCTAGAAGTTCATCTCCCCCTCCTTTCCAAACTTAAAAAAGGTATATATGCATTTATTTAGATTTAGATTATTTACTAAGGTGTTTTATAACTAAACAAGAGAAGTATATAAAATGTTGGTAAATACCAAAACTAGAATGAAAGTAGTTTTTATATTCATAAACTAAAACTAAACGCTTAACAGTGTAATAAAAGGCTGAGTGAATTCTCTGAAACTATGAAATTCTCCCAGTTTCAAGGGGGTAATTCCTCCCTGGTTGGGTACTTCTGCTCTAGACAGAGCTTTCGAACTGTTCGCATCGTTTCAGTACTCAAGCACTGGAAGAACTAGAATTAAGAACCATTTAAGAATTTCTTGGGCGGTTAATTCTTTTAAGGAACGAAAATTTAAATATGATGCTGAAATATTAAGCTTACATTTAATGTGCTTATTAATGTAATAGGAATTTTTGTGCATAATGCTTAAAATGAAAATGCATTGGATATTTAAATTTATGTTAAAATTGTTATCAGCCAAATGTAGCCGAAGCATTAAAACCGCGGAACTCATAGCTGGTCTTGGATTCTCTTCCTCATAGTTGAACGTGGTTTTTCTTACATGTAACGTAAGCATATGGGAATCTCCTTTAGACAGTCTTTCGTGAAGGCATTCCTCTTCCGTAAACGCACGTTTATAGATTGCATTTTTTCATAATTTATTAACCTATTATTCAAACAGTAAAAAGTCTCAACACATTTACAAGTCTTGCTATTTCTATATGTAGGTATCTTAATATGTTTTTATTTATGTCTTTGCATACACTAAATTTATTTTTAAAAAGCATGTAGAGTCATTAGGTATTTTTTTAAAGCAGGAAACATGAAAATTGAGCAAAGCCTTCGCCGGGACTCGAACCATGGACCTCTCGAACACGCGTCGAGCGTGCTGACCACTACACCACGAAGGTATGCGAAGAAGTCGGGAGAAATACCTTATATACTTTCCCTTCTAAAGGACGACTTGGGTTTTAGGGGACCCAATCGCCAAATCCTGTTGGTGAAGAATCATCATTCACCACCTTTTAGTTAGGGCGCCACTGTAGAGACATAGGTTATTTAGAAGCCGGAGAGGTGAAAAATGAGCAATACCCTCGCCAGGACTCGAACCACGTACGCCGAGCGTGCTGGTGCCATTACACCACGAAAGCATGCGAAGAAGGCGGGAGAAATTCCTTATAAGCAAAAGACATTAAAATGATTCTGTAGTCTAGATGCCACTTGAGTTAACATTCAAACGTCGTGCATATCCTGTAACCCATTCAAAGAATTAGGGAAACTTTAAGGTATAATTTAAAGTAATTCAAACTCAAAATTTCAATATCCTGTAAGACATTTTAGTTAAAACATTTATGTAAGTTGCAACCACCTTAATCCAAGCTTAAAAGTATCTTTGCATTTTTCCGTTATTAGACATCATGTGCTAACTAACTTTCTACGAAAAGATGTATGCGTAGACGCTGCAAAATTTGCTGTTCTCATCTCATGTAACAGTTTCCTTGTTTTCAAAATAAGGAGTACCAATGAAAAATTTTTAATGTGTGTCTATTTTGTTCTTTGTATATTGAAAAAAATTAATCTGAGAAATACATGTCTTCTGCATAGAAAAATTATGAGTCAATAGCTGAAGAATATTTTCTTGCTATAGTTATGAAATCGGTACGTATATTTTTCGAAATAAAATTGTTAGGCGTGTGTTATCCTTTAAGCTAAAAGATCCTGACCTTTCCTTTCTTTTTTCTTCCAAACTCTGTCTCTCTTCCTTTTAATTTATAAACAATGAGCAACTTTTGTTTACGTTATTTTTTTCCTTCTTAGTTCTGTTCCTGCTATTACTCCGTTAATCCCTGTTATCGGAAATATTTTAAATTTTTATACCAAAAGTGAGGAAATAAATTTAATTAGTATTAAAGTACTTTTATTTTTGTACAACCGAAACTACAGAAACCTACCTAGCTTTCAATACAGTAATATTACTGAGTAACTAGTATTGATTTGATATGTAAATATAAATACTTACACTTTCAGAACCTATTGAATAAGAAATATGTATTCAAAGAACTCAATAAAAGTTCTACACCGGCATTCTAAACCAAACCGGTATTCTGTATTGGCGTTTCGCGGTTATAACACTGCCATTGGCACGTGTTGCCTTACAAGAGAGAAGATTCGGACCTTTCCTATTTTTCTCTTTTTTGTCTCTTTTTCCCAGTTCTCTTACTCTCTGTCTTTTTCTTTTATATTTTTTATTTTTTTAAAGGATGGTAATCTTCTCTTTACGTTATTTTTTTCTTCTTAATTATTCTGTCCTACTACTCAGTTTTACGTTCAGTATTGTTCGACATGAATCAAATGTTCTTTGGTTTATATATAAAATACGTGAATGTAATTACAAATGCTTAACCTTTAGGTTAAAATTAAGGAAAGAAAAATACTTTAAATTAGTATCACAGTATTTTTATTTTTGCACAACCAAAACTACCAAAACCTGCCTATTATTAAGTACCGTTGAATACTGGGTAACAACTATAAATTTTGTATAAATATGAATGTAATTACGATCTCGGAACACATTGAATAAGAAATGTATGTTTTCAAAGAACCCGTTAAAAGTTCGCTAAGACTATCTCTAAAAAAAACTTTGTTTTCGTTACACGCTAATTTCACAATTTTATCACGGTATACACATTTAAACTGCTGTCTAGCCACTGTCTCTTAGGGTTTATACTGCATTGAGCTATCATCACTTGCATTATTAATATATTTCTCTTTTTACGTTGCTCATCATACTTTACAGAAGTGTCTTCCAAACGTTTCAATCTCGCGCCCACCATCGGTACAGTAGCGACTTACCACAACCACAGTTTCTTCAAGGAAAGAGACATAATTGAAAATTACGTAATTATGGACTAATAATAAATGACAATAAGGATTAACAATTACTTAATAACTACAAATTTATTTATGATTTTAAATAAATATCTCTAATTATGTAATAAAAACGAAATTATCTTGAGACCCACTTCGTCTGGCGAAAAGTACTTTAGTAATCATTGCCCTTCAATATGTTATAGATCATTTATATCTTTTACAGAACCTTTAAACTCATGGCCACAATCTGCCCTATCAGCTCACTTGTTTAGAAGTTCCCAAATTCCCTGCAATACAAAGTTTTGAGAAATGTGGGCTTTTTTTTAATTTTTATAGTTATATTAATTAAATAAATTATGTCACTATTGAAAAGAAAAGGCTCATATGAATCAAATGGTTATGTTTAAGCTACTCTAGGTGAAGACTTACCAAAAACGTCCTCAGAAGCACAACTGAAACTAAGAGTAATTAGTTATCTACTACACTAGCAGGAAAAAATTCATCTCATTTGAGAATACAAAGAAAAGTATAGCTTCTATTGCTGCTTCCTAATGACAATGACTAAAACTTAAATATAGGCAATAAGTCAATCGAATATGATTCAAATTAATACTCCACTCCTCGCAATGGTTAATATTATTCTCTACATTTCTTGCAACGATATTCGATATCTTTATGATAACATCTGTTATGCTATAAAATAAAAACTTCCTTTAAAGTTCGGAGGTAATAGTAATCACAGCTTAAAAAATGCAATTGCCTTCATTATCACTATTTATACTATGTACTTATTGCTTTGGCAAAGGAAGCACAAACTTCGTTTATGGAACAAGTGCGTTAGCTTCACATTTACTAAGCATTTTCTACATTACTGAGGACTTCCAAAAGTGCAATTATTAAATTAAGAATTGCAGAAAAAAAATGTGAATTTTTTTTAACTCATAGACTTCAGGTAGTGATTTCATATTTTGCAGTTATTATTTTTTTAACTCCAAACAGGTTTCGACACTTCTTCTCATTTGAACAAAAAAAATATTCTTCGAAGAATTTTGTTGTGAAACTCTCTAAGTAAGAATGATTCTTATAGAAAATAAGGGATATTAAAAGTAGAAAATCTGAAATTTGTAAGAATATTTAGTGATATGTAAAAGGAGAAGTTTCTGAACCTACAATGAAAACTGTTAAAACATTTTATAATAAACTAATATGATGTTTAACATTTATGAAGCGATAACAAAGTCTGCTACAAAATAAAAGGGGGGAGTCTAATAATCAATAAAAACTACGCAGAGCGTCATATGAAAGGTACAGCAAATTCAAATTAGAAGTCAAAATGCGTTGAATACCATGGTTTTGAAACTGAAACCCAAAAATGCTCACGATAGGCATAAATCACAGAAACGCTTGCACAAAAAAGTACATTTTAGAAATACTTTGAGGAATTTTATTATTAGCATGAAGAATGGGCAGAAAAATCAAGCTTAGATGAAAAAGCAGACAAGAAGTTTTGAGAAGTTTTGGGAAGCATTTACTTATGGTGGTAAATCAGATGTAAGAGTAATCCCAGGTAATATACAATCTTCTAATTCAACGCTCTTCTAAATCTAACTCAAGTAATGGGGATTAGTCTGAAAAATTGCTGCTGTGTTTGCATCACCTTCAATTACAAAATGGTTTCTGAGGTTAAATTTTGACAACATGGAATGGCTGATAAGAATCTTGGACATTAAATGGCAAGATAATCGCTTTTAGCTCAATACTTTGATTTCTGGAATAAGCAATACAACGTGAGAATTCAGCGTAATTATTACGAAAGAATGGCCCTTTGTTATCAGAGGCGGCGCTGAAGTTCTTAATGTAACAATGTCAGAAATGTTTAAATTTATCCAAGACAAAAGTGGCCCAACAGATCACTGTGCTAGTAAACTTAGCGAGTTACTACGGAAAAAGCTTTTATAATGAAACTACACTTTCTTTATTTTCATATGAGATGCATTGTATTATTCTATTTGAATAGCATAAAAAGTCAAAAAAGAAAGAAAGTCTTCCTTCCGTATAATTTTGTTGCATACAGTTATTTTTATTGTTTGATTTAATATACGATTTAATATACGTACGCTTTCTCAATATCATTCCTTTAGGCTGATGCCTTAAATTACGGTTCATAAATTGCATACGGTCTCTCTTCTCCTAATCCATTAGAAACTGTCAAAATATTTTAAAACTAAGCTCTGTCACTGGAAATGTGATAAATAATTTTTTCAACTAAACAATTGTTTGTTGCAAAAATGTTAGTACAGTATTGTTCATTTTCTCAGTGTCTTCCATTTGGCTTATAGTTGAATTTAGAGCTTGCGATGGATCCATATCAGTCTCTGTGATATTTTCTTCTGTTCCTATCGAATACAAGCTATTTTTTATTCTTAGGTGTTTTATTCTTAGGTGTTCATCTAGCCAATTACGCGATGGTTGGACTAAGCAACAATAAAATAATAATGGTAACTTTTCAAAAAGATAAGAATTACTTTTCGCTTGAAAATTACTTAGTTCGTAAATTTCGAACATCAGAAATACGCGCTAAACTATATTTCATTTAGATTAATTCTACTTGTCCTAGATTTAGAAATATATCCCAATAAACTGAGTTTTCGATACCCGTTGTCCGGATGATTGGAGTTCTCCCTTATCAAATGTAGTAATAAAAACGTTCGAGATGTTCTAGATAATCTACAGTCGACTCTGCTGAAAAACAAAGACAGCTGTGCAACTTCAGATAAGTTAGTTCGCAGAAAAAGCAATTGAGTAACTTCATAAAAGGTTAGGCTACTTTTGTAGCCAAAGCATGCGAGGACTATCTGCTTAAGGGAAAGGATGCTTTCGTGGAAGATTTTTTAAGGAAAACTGGCTCGTATTAAAGTTACACTCCACGAAAAGCCAGCCCTTTCGCCTGGGATCGAAGCCATGTCGAACTTTCAGTATTCTGACATCTTAACCACTCGACCACTGGTGCAGCAGCTTTATAAAATACGAAGAGCAAAGGCAGTTATCCAACACTAAAAAATCAGTACGTACGCATGTCACTTAGAAGAAATATTAAACTGAATGTGTAAAAACATGAGTCCTATTGCAGTCCACTGGGGAAAAAATTAGCATTTTTTCCCCTGTGCTTCCTAATTTCTAGATTTAAAAAAAATTCATCTTATTTGACAGCTAGCTATATTAAAGTTGCTTTCGAACCACTTTAGCAAAACGAAATTTGAACATGATGCGTCATTCCATACGCTTACTCGAAACTTGTTTGCTCTTCAGTTTCCATCCAAATCCTTTTATTTTCACTGGCGCTTCACACGTGTCTCCATATCTTCTTTCGCTGTCCTTGCATCTGTTTATCTTTAAATATTCATCTTTCTTCAATTTGTAAATCAGTTAATGCAAAAATAATCAACAAAAACGTTCAACACATTATCGGTCAAATTTTCTTTTCCTTTACAATTATCGATTAATCCCTATTTTTTATATCTATATTTGGACTAATATCCTTTCAGAAATAGATGCGAAAATTTCAGAATAGTTGCAATAATGACTGCGTAGAAAGGAGTACTTTTTCCTGAAAGCTGCTTCTCGAATGCGAATAACTCCGTTATGTACTTAAGGTCTTCAATAAATGTATTAATTTTTTCTCTATTTAATTAGATTTTCAGATGGATTTATTAAGAAGAGCAACCTGAAATTGCATTTAATTTTCAAATATTAAGGAATAAAAAAAAGAAATGAAATGATCATATGAAATTTCACTTTTTTTGTGAGAGACCAGATCACAGATTTTGAATAATTTTGTGAAAATGTTTTATGGCCAATAATTAAACTTCATACCAGAAACACGTCTGCCCCCAAACATCCAGAACAACCAATGCCAGTACGTAATTACAAAATTTAGAATGAATAAATAATATCAGCTATGCAATTAAAAACCAGTAATAGTTCTTATGTTACCTTGTAATGTTATGGAAAACAAGAGATTTTTAATTTGTATCAAAAACAACGCATTTTTTAGCATTATATGAAATTGATCAAAATTACTTTGTAAAGACATTAGGTATTTTTGAAGCAGGAGTATTGAAAAATAAGCAACGCCTTCACCGGGAATCGAACCACTGACCTGTAAAGGGCGACTAGGGTTTGGGAAACCCAGTCGTCAAATCCCGGTGGTGGAGAATCATCATCCACTACCTTTTTAGTTCGGGAGTCAGTTGTAGAGTTATTAGAAATTTTGTTGAAGCAGGAAATTGAAGAAATGAGCAACACCTTCGCCGGGAATCGAACCTCTCGGTTACACGTCGAGCGTGCTGACCACTAAAAAAAAACGACGAAGGCATGCGAAGGTAGAATACCTTATACAGTAAATATGATTTCAATACTTGTATATTTACATACATATCTGATTACAGTACTTTACTTGCAAATTTAAGTAGTGCATACACGTCAAAAATGTTATCATACATTAAAACTGTCATACAAGTTTTCCTCTGAAATTTACTTTCCGCAACTTTCCTCTCAAAATTACTGTATAATTAAAAATACCAATAATAGTTCTTATGTTGGCTAGTAATGTTATGGAAAACAAAGATTTTTGATTTATATCAAAAGCAAAGCATTAATTTTAGCATTATATGAAAGTTATCAAAATTACTTAGTGTAAATATGATTTCAATACTTGTATATTGGCATACGTACGAGAATACATTACTTTACTTACTACTTTAAGTAGTGCACGCACATAAAAAATGTTATACGTTAAGTTTTCCGCTGAAATTTACTTTCCGCTACTTTCCTCTCAATGTTACGGCGCAAGCTCAGTTGCAATATTTGGCGAACATTAAAATACATACAGCATTAAGATATTGTACAATTATATTTAATTATGTGATGTTATTTAAATTATATGTATAGCATCAGTCTCTGAAATAATAAAGAATTGTTTCGCTACTTGGGATTGTGTACTGCACTTTTTATACACATGTTTTGGCTACTGCAACAGGTAAAAAACGCAGGACTCATTTTATTTTAAATTAAGTTGAAATGTAAAGCACGTTAGGAAAGATATTTGACATTTATTGTGTTGTGGCTAAATACTGTTTTAAATTTATTTTAAACAATACATTTATTTTAAATAATATATTTTTTCTGTAAATGATAGTTGCTGTAAACATGTCACATTATCACAGAGTTATAATGTGACATGTTTTCAATTCTGACCTTGACTTTTAACCATACTGTTCAATGAACTTTCTTAAAAATGGATCTTCATTATCACCTACCCTATCTAAGGTCGTAGCGAAAGAAATTTCTATTATCCATTTATACTCTTATCCGTCATGACGAAGATTCCGGGATTGGTGTATAGAAGAAATTTCATTGTTATGATATTTAGCAGTGCGCTACGCATTCGTTTTTTCGAGGAATTTGCGACAGGTCGTCGTCGCCTTTATCAAATTTCGACGAGTTTTCAAGCTTCCTTCCATATCACGATCTACCAAATTAAATTTCTCCATCATAGTAGTGCTTGACCTTTGCATCCAGTCATGAAATTTGCGACATATTGCAGTCGCTGAATTTCGAGGATTGTTTCCAAACAGGAAGTTTATTTTAATAACAGTTTTGTTATAAACAAACTAAACGTTCTAAAGAGGCTGAGCGTAACTGGAAACTAAGTCAAGTTCATCTACAATTGCCTCCTAAAGCTTTGATCTAGTTTTAGGTTCAAAACTAGATCAGAGAATAACTTTTTTTTCTAAATGACAAGGAATCTCACGTTTTCCCGAACGTGTTGACCCTCATTATTGGAATTGCTACCAAAAATACTTAATTTTGTTATACGATACAATGTTCAACGGATATTATTAGTAAAATATATTGTACTCTAAAATTATACCATTTTACAGAAATGAGTACTACTTTAACATGTTACTGAAAAATCCTGATTATGTATCATTAATGTCACGACCTACAAAGTGTGTATTGAATAAAAATAGTTATTTTAATTTTTACATAGTTAGAAAATATTCACCGATTTAAAATAAATTCATTGCTTCAGGATGACAAAAAAAAATGTTCTCTTAACGAAAGGAGAAAGTTTCTCTAATCGATTAATTACCTACTTTAAACGAGAAATAGTACCATTTCGCTAATTTGCAATGGTTTATTACAGTGTATATTGATATCCAAGTTAATTTCCTTAGAAAAACAACATAAACAAATGATATACCCACTAAATGAAAACCATACATAAAATCTGAAATTGCTAAACTAGTTTCTCGGTATTTTGGGAGCCTTGTATCTTTGACATGCATCTAAGGTTTTCAAATATGTGAATTTCCCTTTCCAGAAAATTTTACTTCACTTCCCATTGATTCCAAAAATTCTTCAAATCCAGAAATGCAAACCGCTTATTGTTTTCATAATTCAACAGAGAAACAAAAAAAACTTGATATTGTAGAGACACGGTTTTTGTTCTTAACCAGTTGCATAGAGTAATTTATGTAAATAGTTATTGCAATAGTTACAAACCTAGTGTCTCTACAATCTTTCACTCAAGATCAAGTGAAAGATTTCAGACGCACTAGATTTTTTTTAATCAGGTGAGAGGAAAGATGAGCAGTACCCTAGTTGGGACTCGAACCTGGACCTCTCAAGTACGCGTCGAATATGCTACCGTTGCACCACGAAGACATGCTAGAAGGAGGGAGAAAATACCTTATATACAACCCCTTTTAAAGGACGACTGGGGATTAAGGGACCCAATCGACAAATCCTGGTGGTGAAAAATTATTGTCCGCAACCTTTTAGTTCGGACGCCACTGCAGAGTCTTTTTTTTTTGAAGCAAAAGACATGAAAAAATGAGCAATGCCCTCGCCGGAACCGGAACCTAGACCTCTCGAACACTCGAGGAGTGTGCTTCCAGTTACACCACGAAGGCATGCGGAAAGGAGGGAGAAAATACCTTATAAGATACTAAATAATTTGTGGATTAATATTTTTTCTAGTGTCCGCATGCAGAAAAAGAAAAACAGCAAGTATTTAAATATTTATTTAAATTTGGAATTTACGCGGCATCATCGTCTTTTACTTGAAAAGCTGGATTTTCTACCAGGCATTTATGGATCGTTCATACATTTTAAAACAAAAATGTAATTATGGCAGCAAATGTCGTATAAAAAATCTCTTCTGTGGGAATGAATGGGTAGTATAAAAACGAGTCTTTTGGGAGTGATGATATGAATATGTCTGAAAAAGAAATTTTAAAATATGTCACTTATGTAACCAGATAAGAACTAAAATTCCTACAAAAATGTCATGAAAATGAACTATAATTGTTTTCGTAATTATATGACTACTAAAACTCTTGGAATGGTTATTGACAGACTCATGTTAGAAAGGTTTCAAATGAGAGTATAAAAAAATCAACAAGGCGCCCGTTAGTTATTTAGTTAGTTATTATTAGCGGTGTTCTCAATACTTAGCTTGGAAGTTAAGAGGCTTTGAAGTTCGGACAAAATCAAGAATAATAAATTAAGTAGCGCTATAATGGCACTTTATGGTAATTGTGGCTAATTCAAATGCTAGAAAAAATTATAATATGACTTCAATGAGTGAATCTCGAAAGGTTTAAGGTTTTCGGAAGGTTGAATTTCTTTCACACTGTATTCTTAATAAAATCTGAAATAATTTTCATGTATTTCATTAACAAAACGCATTTCAGGACTAAATTACTCCATTTGTACCTTGAACACATTGAAGTCAAATAAAGAAGTAGTGTAGAAGCTGTATTGTATAATATAAAAAATGTATTAATTCCATAAATAATCGTTAAACAAAGTCTTAAATTATGCAGTTATTTCCCAAGAACAAGAGCGATTAAATATTTTCGTTGAATTTCAGGGAGCAAATAAGTTAAAGTACAACTTGCTCTATAATCTGAGGTAAAACCTCATGATGCATTTTTTCCTCAAAAAATAAATATGCAAGAATAACATCCTTTGAGAAAAAGGCTAAGCCTACCTCATTCTTTTAATATGTATTACGTAATTATAAAACTAAGATCTCTATAAGCAGATCTAAATGTTTTTGGCCTCTCCTGAATAAAGTCGTTTGGCAATAAATTTATCTTGCAGACATGTAGTGACAATACTAATAAGTTTGAAAATCTCACACGTGATATCATCTACGTATTTTTCTACCGTTTTCTGAATGAAATGTTATTCTAGTTTGTTCTGAAATGTTTAAAATTAAGTATCGTTCAGCGATTCAATTTTTGACTGAAGAAGGTCTTAATCCCAAAGAAATTAAACAGTGTTTGGATCATGTGCATGATTCGTCTCTTTCCTATTCTACAATAAAAGTATGGGTAAAATAATTTTGCTTGGGCCAAAAAATCTGTAGAGGATGATTCTTATAAATGTCTATCTTGGAGGCATAGACATCAGAAAATATTGTTCATGTACAAGAGGATGCAATGAATGATAAAGGATTAAAATTCAAGAAGACAGTAGCAAGATTGCAGCTATTTAAACAACTGTTTTTTGCGTTCTGCGTGAACACCTTCAAATGAAAAAAGTCTGTGCGACATTAGGTATCACGTCGTTTTTCAGTAATTCAAAAACAGTAAATGTTGTTTGCTATGAGCAGTTGCTGCACCTTCACAATGCAAATCAGAGAATTTTTGTACAGTCGATCGGCACTGTTGATGAAGCAATGGTCCAGTGTTATAATCTCCTACCGAAGGAGTTATCACTCAAGTGGAGAAAACCAGATGAAGAGCCACCAAGAAAAACAAGGGTGCAACAATGAACGGGAACGATAATGGTCACAATTTTTAGGGATTTGTCAAGGGATATTTCTGGTAGACTTTAAAGAAAGAAAGGCAACCATAAATGGGAAATATATAGATGTTTTTGCATAAATTGCAAAATGAAGTTAAAAACAAAAAGCGTGGAATTCTGAGCCTCGTAGTTTATCTTCTCGGTGATAATGCTCCTGTTCATTCAGTTGACATTGCTACGGAAGCAGTAAAGAAATGTGCGTTTAAAGAGCTTTGTGCAACCCCTTACAGCCCACATTTAGCTCCAAATACTCCTAATGTTTTCTCCAAACTTTTAAATCTGAACTTCGTGGACAGATATTTAACGATGGTGATGGCGTGAAAAGAGCAGTTATGGAACATTTTAAGAACAAACCTTTAAATAACTTTTCAGAGGCGTAACGTGCTCAAAGTGGGGTGGTCGAATTATCAAGAGATTATATAGAAAATAAAATGTAAGCGTTTTCTCTACTTAGTTTGGAAGAATATCAATCTAGAATCTTTTAGATCTATTTACGCATGTTCTCAAGCAAACATCTTTCCATTGCATCATTAATATTTTCATTTTAAAATTTTAAGTATTCTTCGTACCCTCGAAATTCCAGAATATATATATTCTGTATATACAATTTCAGAATATATTAAACTGGATATATTACAACCACATAGGGATTATAATTTTGTAATTATAAAAATTTCTGTAAATCTGTAGATAGTTTCTGTAAATTTTAGGGATTTCATAACATTTAGCGAAAATAAAATGTTTTCACGAATAACAAATAACTGCAAATTTCACACTTTTTTCATATTATTTTCTGATTCTTTAATAAGATGTTACATTATTTTTTATGTTTAAATAATTTTAACACCATCTTCTTTTGAACTGACGGAAAAAATGTTATCTCAAACAAATCTTACTCCAGAAATAAATGGCCCTGTTGCGAAATCTGGACTATCGGAGGTGCAGATACTCCAGATCTGCTATTGCTTTTGTGTTAGTTTTTTGACGTAGCTCGTCAGTGTTATGTATTTCCAAGAGTGTAAAATTGTTCCAGTAAAGGATTAATATCTAAAATGTCTTCAATTACTGTCTGAGAAATTCATCAGATCAAAAACCAGTTATAAACTTTCTATTTTATTTGAACTAATTGTCAACTAAAACTTTTGTTTGTGGTTCCGAAATAACCGGAAGCTATAGTAATTGAAAAGAGCACAACTAGTGAACTGGAGAAACTAAAGATTAAAAGAAAAGTATTTGAACTTCTTTTAGTAAAACTGAGAATAAATAAAAGCAACATTAAAGAGGGATAATGCTGGTGATGCCTATTTGGAAGATTTCAAAAATCATTTAGATGAAAAGGCTAATCAGATCTTTCAGTAAGATTGTAAAATGAAAGCATTATGCATGTGCAGAGTCATTAGATTTTTCTGAAGTAGGAAACATGAAAAATGTGCAGTGCCTCGGCAGGATTCGAACTCTGGACCTCCCGATTAATCGTTGGACGAGCTATCCAGTTAACAATGAAGTTCGCATGAAGGAGGCAAAAATACCTTGCAAATCATTTAGAAATGGTCGAAACTGATATTCTGACAAGCCAGCACAGTTTAAGAATACCAATTCAATAGTAGACGGATACTTTAAATATAAACTACAAAGCGAAAGTGAAACAACTGATGCATTTAATCATTATACAGAATATTTGAAGTACTAACTATCCTAATGTCAAAAAATGGAGAATGGATCCTTTTGACGGCAAATATGTAAAACTGCTGGAGTTTTGGAGACAATTTTGAAGGTGCAATTCATTAAAATAAACAACTATTTGAAGTTAATATTTCTTAAAGGGGGTTTTATTAAAATGTGTACGAGGATTACATTTATCCAAATTAATTTAGCAACTGAACTATTAAAAGAACAATTTTATTTATCAATTGAACTATTAAGGAATAGTTTTAGTGATTGAACTGTAAAAAGAACGATTTAGTAAAAACGAAATTATGGTACTTTCTCATCTAAACAAGCTGTTAAGTTTGACTCTTGTGAAATCGTGTTCAAATTTAAAAGAATTAAGACCCTTGCATGATGCAGTTACTATCCAAATTATAATTTTGAAAAGATAATATGATTTTATTCTAATAAGAAGTCTTTTTATTATACCTTTTATCGATTTCCGCCCAAACGGGGAAAAGATTAGTGAGTTTGACTGCCGTACCGAAGGGCCCGGGTTCAAATGCCGGAGAAGGCATGGGGGTAAATTGTCTGCCCCTTTATAGGAAGTAACAGTGGCCGCCTATTAACTGCCTTCCTAGTAAAATGACCGCCTTTCTGGCCTTAGTTGTGGCCAAAGCCCAAAATGGCTAGTGACTGTCATTTAAAAAAAAAACTTTCATCAGTTATCTTTTAAGATGCAACCATAATTAAAATATTTCAGATATTACTATAAAAAAACCTAACAATGGGCTTGGGAAAAGTACCTTAAAAATTAACTAATTATCCTAAACTCTTTAAGAGAAAAAGGTTTAAGGTTTAGAAACACAAAGAATTCATTTCTACAGTTTGCTAAGCATCTTTATGGAAAACAGTTGTTTAAAATATTCTGAAAAATAATGGCTTTCGTTACAATTTTTATATAACGATACAAAGATTATAAAGTTTAGTAAATTTCTTTGCTCTTTAGATAAATTGGCTGTGAATTGTCGCTAAGTCTAAAGTATCAACTGAAATTTGAGAAGGGTGTAAAAGACACATTATTTAAAACTAAATAAGAACAGAAGGCTCACTTGATGTTTACAACTCAGCCAGTCACTTGTGGCGAGATAACTTAAAACTAAAAATGTAAGTTAAATGTAAAATTTAATTTAAATAAGCTAGTAACTAAAAGCTGCACAGATCAAATAACACGAAGTTGACTCAAAATGTAACCCGAGTGGATATTCAGCAATCAGCAATTATAATGCAAGGCCGAAGACTACACATCTTATCTGGTCTAGCACTAACGTGGCCTTGAGAGGCAGAGCACGCTCTGTGTTGCGATCTAAAAACTTCAAATATACGCAAACTAATTTGCATTTTGACGGAAAAACGGAATGGAGAAGTGACAGTAAAGATCCCAAATGTAAAATAACTGCTTAATTAACATAACGGAACCTTACAAGATAAAGAAAGATACAAAGATTTCTACAGAGCTGTTATTAAACACTTCAGGATGAAAAACGACCAAATAAATGTGGTAGATCATGAGAATGTTTTTCAGTAAAATATCAGTTACATCCTCTATTAACAACTAAGTTTATAACTACTTCAACTTAGGGGGAGAAGAAACGTTTTGTAAGAAATCCCCCTGTATTCCATTGCATTGAATGTGTTCTATTAACGTAATACTTGCTTAATGGGTAAAATGGATCATATTTATCATATTGATATACATATGTTCCAAACATATTACCTAATATTTTTAGCAAGCGTAACAAATTTAATTACTATCCTATTAAATCGAAACTCCTTAATAAGTAAATCTGAAATTTCTCGTTTTTTCGTCAATTACGATCTACTTAATGCATATCACTGAATAATTTTACCTCATTAAGAACAGAAATTTTATGGGGTATATCGAATTTCCCACTATTGTCGTGGTCAATTATGTCATTGACCAGTGATTCCTTAACCCACAACACTATAGCATTCATATTTGTTGTTGTAAGTTATCGTGATCTGCATGGATGTAATTATAGTTGCTCTGGACAAAAAAAAAGAATAAGAAAGAACTGTTCTGGAAGATATATACTAGTGAAATTATAATTTATCGCTAATTCTTGATTATAATTGCAAAACAATTTGAAAAACTTCACAGATTTTTGTGACCCGCCAAATATTGTTTGTACAGTCATATAGCATAATGAAATCTAAATTAGCGAGTTTTTTTAACAATAATGAAATCTAAATTAGAGTGTTTTGTAGTGACTTCGAAGTTCATCAGTTTCTAAGATAAACTTCACAAAATAATAGATTTGCTTTCTCTTCCCGGAAAAGAATATAAGCAGAATTTCCTATTAAAGTTTGAACGTCCTATCCTTGTCCAAAAACGTATTATAAAGCATTGAAACAAATTTGGAGGGCATTGTAATCTTGTACGAGTCTCAGTTGATCTAAAACTTTTTGTTCAATATTGATAGGAAATTTTAATATATATTTCACTTTAATGTAATTTTTTTCTCAATTCATGTAAACTTTCAAACACACATGTGTAGCTTACATTCCGCCTTTCCCCAGTGCAAACTGAAGGGAGGAGCAATTTCGAAAGTAATGTCGATGAATATTCATCAAAACAAAAGTGGTATATTGCGGATTAACATGACTACATGATTTTGAGCAGAAGCAATGTAAATAGAAGATAACTTTTATTAAATAGTTTCATATTTATTCAGTGCGAATTCCCTATATTCCAAATACTTTGTTTTTCTACATCCAAAGTAAATATCACATTTTATTTTCAGTTGCCAGAGTTTTTTTA
>KK116104.1:103885-119731 GCA_000611955.2 Stegodyphus mimosarum
TTATACAATTCTTCAGTAAAAGTTTATTAAAGACATAAATCTCGAATTTCACATTAAATAAATCACTTCTCTAAAGTTCCTTAAAAAACACAAAATTTCTTCTTTCTTTTATTTCATTTTATTTTTTTAAGTAAGGTAACAGAAACTTTATGCAACTCGAACACATTTTCTGTTTTATGCCGAGAGCTGAGCATAAAATTTCACTTTTTCTGTTTGCATTTATGGTAAAAAATCATGAAAATAGCTTAATTTTGGATGGAATATAAATAGATTAATGATAGAAGGAATTCCTATATCCTTTTACTTTCCTCAGCTGAATTGCAAGCTTCAATATTAAATGTTAAAATTTAAAATAATTCATTGAAATAGGCGGTAACTGACTTAAAATTGGTACCTATTCAACATTTTTCCTTCCATATATATTTGACAGTTTTAGGGCTTGGTTTTATATTCTTGGAATAAAATATTTCATGATAGATTCAATAAATATTAAAGCTGACATCTTTCAAGAACTATCTGGATAAAAAAATATAGTTTCCACCTCTAAATAAAAAAATACGGTATTTGCGTTGTTTATTTTTTCCTTTATTTTCACTTCGAGTGCTTTTTAATTTTCTCAGATTTGTTTAAAATTATTTTTTAGGATATGTTTAACATTTATGTTTATTTAATTTACTATTTATCGATGTATTCTTAAACGAAAGAAAAATTAGCGGCAGCTCCTTCAAGGCATAAGACTTTGCATACAAATTTTTCGTGTATTTTTACGTAACCTTTTCTGACTTTTTAATTGGATTTGCCAGATAACTGTTCTTTTTTCAAAATTTTATTAGATTTCAGTCGGCGTGGTCAGAAACTATCTCGGTGAGGAAAAGGAAAAGCATAATAAAGTAAGTAAAATATAGTATACATAGCAGGCAAAGATATATACGAAACATGATACGTATGTGAAAACTACAAATTAAATAAAAGGAATAATAACTGACTTATTAGAAACTGATATGCTGCATATGACAGAAATAGAGGATCGAGGATCATAGAAAGTTACGTACGGTGTTTTACATAGAAAACCTAATACAATGAAAACTCTCTTACGTTATATATCACATTGCACTACAATACTAGGCATACACAATGACTTTAAATGGAATAAAAAAATAACCGTTTACGCTAACTTACATACTGTATTAAATAGGAAATTCAGTTAGCCGATATATATTAAGTGCGTGGTATCGGTCATGCATTTGACGATATTACAATACAGAGCATTCTATCATCAAACACCAGTCCAGTGACACCATAGTACTTAAGGTTATACAGGTATGTACGAGTAATAACAGATAAGCGTAAGTACTGCATTATTTAAAATGAGAGTTAAAAAAGTGGTGAGACTATATACAGTGTATTTATTTAATACTACAGACACTTTTAATACCTCGAAGGAATGTTATTGTTTTCAATTATTGTACCTATATACCTTTTTTAAATCAAATTATGCTATACTTTTCTTAACATTTTGATATTACCCTGTCGTTTGCTTTAAATTCAAAAAAGAAATGCGAGAGCAAATTCTAGAAATTTTAGAGCTAAAGTTCTTTTCTGAATTAATTTTAATTTTGCTTAGTTGTAAAGATTTATTTCTTGTCAATTGGCAACATTTGATGTTATTTTTTCTTAAGAGGAAAACAGAGGAATTGTTTGTATAATTTATTATTTTTTTTTCATATTTTCAATGATAAAATCCCCTTTTGGGTACTATATTGCTAATTATTTTTTTATAATTCTTTTTTTGTATTCTTGATAAGCTTTCATGAAACTTCGAATTTTTATCCTTTTCAATTTATGATTTATGCGCTTTTAAATTTAGAAATTACGCCCTGATGTTAATCCACACATATATGAAATATATAGAAAAGCAAAGTATTACAAATTACAAGTATGCACAAAAAAAGTGTAACAAATAATACTCACAGATCAAGTAACTCATTCTTTAAAATCCTGAATGATCTTCTATGCAGGATTACTAAAGTCACTATACACAGACACATAAAAGCAAGCTTACAGATTCACTGCATGCGCACTAATGGCTGATTGGCTAAATTCAAGGACCTTGGTTAGTTGAACCTTGAATTTGATTCTTGCCAACTACAAGATTGTTTTCGTAGCTTGTTCTTATTGTGTAAGATAACTACTAGTTTCCCCAAAGAAGGCCTCTACGAAGAGCCTCTTAAATACTAGTTTCCCTAAAAAAAGGCCTCAACGAAGCAAATCTTGTTAGAAGCCTTTTTGAGGGAAACTGTCTTCGACATTACCTTAATACAGCCCTCTCGGTCCAAGGCCCTCAAGTCAGGTCTGACTTCACACAGTAAGCATGGGATGCATTGAGGCTTACTGTGCCAACTGTATCGAGAAAAGCAGGAAAATTATAACAAAAACACATTTTAATATTAGCGGTCATTAAATTTATTATAATTAACACTGCTGCTTTAATAACATTAAATACAGGTATGCACTATATCAAACTACTAAAAAAACTGAACATTTTGCTGCTAGGGTTTTTATAATATTTAGAATTGCAGTTTTTATTTTTTTTTCTCTTGTATATAGTCAGAGCCGTGCCTAAATGTTTTTTCAAGCGAGGCAAAGCAGTGAACGCCTGCCACTATACGCAATCATGTTAAATATATTTACACACTTCTATTTTCAACAAAATGTCTCCCATTTGTTTTTGGACACTTTAATTTTTTAAACTTATTTGCATAGATTTTGTACTAAATATTGAAACACATACTTCAGTTTCTTTCTACTGTGTTATTTTTCCCTTATTTTAACACTTGCTTGTTACAAAATAAATATTACCAAAACATTCTTTGCAATAAAATAATTTATTCCAAAAGTGTTAATCAATAACTCGCAATAATTAAGTTTGCTCGAAAGTTTTGCTGAGGTGTTTTGGAAGATGATGTTTTTTTTTTCAATTTTTTTAATAAAAATACATCACAAGAATCATCCTCTGCATTTAGAAACTATCATTTGTTTAATAAAATATATTAACAATTCCGTATCTGAAATGAACATGGCAATACACTACAAATCAACGATAAGTTATGCTATAAATTTGCTACTCATGATTTTAAAGGTGATAAAAATAATCAAAATATTCGAAAAATCGTTAATGCAAAGCATTCAGCTATCTCTGACGTACTAAAACGACGGAAGCTGCATGGAATTATTAAAAAATGCTCTGATGTATGCACCACACACCAAATTAACACAAAAGAATCGGAGTTTTATCCTATGGAAACTCTAACAAGACCCAAAAATTAGTGTTGTAAAACATGAAGAGATTTAGAAGAACGGCTTCCAGTAAAAGTTAACCTTAAAATTCTTGTAGGAATCCGTACGGCACATGTATACAATGGGTGATGAGCAAGGAAAAAATTCTTCGCTAATAAGAAAACATTGAAAATATGCATGGCGTTCGCAAAATCCAAGATAAGCATTGATTGCTGTGCGGCGAAAACTGAATGAAGAATTGAATCAATAAATCTGTCGCCTACTTTTTTTTTAAGCATGAAGGTGGAAGCATAATGGTTTGGATTTCGCTGCCTCTGAGACGAGAAATTTGCTTTTATCGAAAGTGATACAGAACACTACAAATATACAAATATTCTTTATGGAAACCTGAAAGCATCTGCAAGCAAAATTGGAATGTGAAATGCATTCAAGTTCTACCAGGATAATGATCCTAAACATACAGGCCTAAATGTTCGTTTGTGGTTACTATACACAACTGTTCTAAAGTTATCAAACCTCCTCCCTATTCTACGAAACTAAATCCTATGGAACATATATGAAATGAGTTGGAGAAAAGAACAAGGGAACATGATATTTCTTCGAAAACTCTATAAAAAAATTCATACTGAGGAATGGAACTAAACGGAACATTCTTACTGCAAAAAATTAGTTAAATCCATGGCAAAGCACATGAAAAGTGTAATTTAAGGTAACGAATATCTAATGAAGTAATAGATGTTCCATTATTTTTATGTTTTTATTAAATGTAAGCTATTTATTCAAAATGTCTAAATACCTATGTGATTTCATTTCGGAACTTTTATAATAAACCATTTCATTTACCAAAATCGTTCCAAATGACTTTTTCCAAAACAAGCAGGTTTTAAAAAAGATGATTAGTAGTATATTTGAAGGAAAAACAGTCAAACTGATATTTATTAACTGATATTGGCAAATAAAAATGAAATGCACAACAAAAGGCCTCAAACAAATGTGAGGAAAACTCATCGGAAACAAATGTGAGCAACTGTAATTATTTTATAGTATAGCACCGACTCTTCTCCAGTCTTACGATAATGAACTGTGTCACCCATAGACAATATCTAAACATCTCTTCCCTCTTCAAAACTGTGACGCATTCCTTAAAGATTATAATACTTCCAATCGTATAATATATTCCAATCGTTATGATATAATATTTTCCAATCGAAGCTTTATATCTTCAGAAAATAATGCATGTAAGTATTTATAAATTTTAAATTAAAGCGTTAAAAAATACTCTTTTATTAAACAGAAAATAACATTCAAATAATATAAATAGTAATACAATTAATAACAAGAAACACTAAACTAATTTTAAAGTTTATGTATATATAAATATAATAATTTAATTTTGCTTTTAATAAAGTAAAATGATCATTATTTTTTATTTTTTCCAGCATCTGCCTGATTTAATTTATGTTCAACAGAGCCAAGAGCCCTCTTTGAAAGTTTTTCTTGACCGAGAGAAAATTATGCATAATTTTTTCCTGTCGTTTTTTAGTTTACTAGAGCTTTTATCACTTCAGCAACAGTAACTCTCTTCTTAAGAAATATTCAAGTTCCGAATCCAGATAAACGTGAAATGAACTGCATTCGCGAGTTTTCTTTAAAAGATCTAATCTTGCTTTAGTGTCCAAATTATTAAAATAGCAGATTTTTGCAGCGTTTATACGATTTTGGTATATAAGAGATAAGTTATAAGCTACTTCTTTGAAAATGCCTAAATCCAACGACATTAATTTTTCATGAGTTAGAAAACTGAGGTATAGAAGACGTCTTATTTAATTTTTAACTCCATTTTAGGTGCAAGATTAAAAGATCTGTTCTTTCATTTCTGATATTAAAATATTTTTAATTAATTCTTTTATCAGATTATTCTTGACAATTTGCGATATTAATCTGCCTCTTTCGCTTCTCTTCAAATTCTTTTGATGTATTCATCATTTGTTGATACATTTATTTCTCAAGAATAGTATCTCATTTTCTGTAAAGAAAGAGATAATCCTTCTATTATATTTGCTTGTATTCAATATCGCAAAGCAAATGTGGACTATCTGCTAAAAGAAAGGATACGTTTAAGAAGGATTTGTAGGGATCCTTTATGTTAATTAATCAATTATTTTACGATTATACCTTTACTGTCACTTCTTCCTTCCGTTTCCACATCAGAATGCAAATTATTCGCCGGTATTTAAGATGAGGTTTTTGGATTTTAAGACAGAGCTTGTTCTGTCTCTCTAGTCCACGTTACTAGGTTACTAGCTCAGATATGATTTGTACTCGTCGCTCTTGAATTATAACTGCTGATTTTAAATCTCCCCGCTGGTTAGATATGTGAATACTCTTCGCATTGAATTGATTTGTTTAGCCTTTGGCTATTAGCTTATTTAAATTTTAATTTTACATTTTATTGTGATTTTAAGTTATCTTGCCTAAGTGCTGGCTGAGCTGTAAGCAACAAGTATATGTTCTGTTCTTCTTAGTTTTAAATAAAACGGTCTTTTACATCCTTCTCAAGTTTCAGTTGTTCTTTTAGACTTCGGGATAGTTCACTGCCAGTCTATCTAAAGTTTGGTTACAGTTTATGATGGCTAAGAGGATTAAACTTTATATAGTGGCGTTCGACCAAAAGTAAGAGCCATGCATCAAGAAAATTCAACTTTTAGTTTGAATCCCTCAACATGGTAGACTCCACCGGCACTATTATTTTACGTTTATTTTACGTTAAATGGAAGAATTTAGATACATCGTGAATACGATGAGAGCGCCGAGAAACTCGCAGTGACTTTTGAAGGCAAAAGTTCCGTATTATATTTTTGCAACAAATGGGCTCGCATTCTTGTTTTACCCAGTTGGAGAAACTCAAAAGGTCGTCATAGCAAGCACCGCACTTCGAGGACAGGCCGTGAACTGGTACAAATGTATCGGTAAATTTTTATTAGGAGAACTAAGCAACGAGAGTTATAAATTCAAAGTATTTAAAGTCGTCCTAATAAAAGCATACCCCATGGTGAAAGACAGGACGGAACAAGAAGCTGAATTGTTTAGCAGATACCAGATTAAGATCAACGAACTGATGAAATGTTTATTAAGAAGAATACTATTGATAAATTTGTTGCATGGGAAAAAGCCCGATGCCGGAAGTTATCCAAATTACACTGCCTCAGGCCTAGGTTTTCTTATTAGCTTAAATTGGACAGCTTCTTGCCTGAAACGAAATTGGCTTCTTGCCCGAAGACAACAAAATCCCTTCAGTATTCAGTTGAATTCGCTAGCTATAAAACATTTGGCTCGACCTGTAATCCAAATATTGCTGAATGATGTGCCAGCGAATGCATTATTACATACAGAGGCTCAAAGCAGTTTCTTGACGGAGAATGTTCTTGGAAAACGTTTTAAGCGGCATAGAATGCTTGGGGCTGAAGGAAAAAACGTTTTCTTCATCGTGAGAAATCTGAAAGCTCCAGTTATTTTGGGAATAGATTTTTTAAAGGCAGCGGAGGCTAAAATTAAGTTTCAGGAAGCCACGGTACAGCTCGATGTGAATGAAGTAGAGGAGACCGAAACGCACCCTATAGAAGCTGAATCACCTGAAAACTGAAGATAAAGCCCAAGCTAGAACAGTTGGTAAACCGCTTTGCTAAATTCTTTGATGACACTCCTGGTCTAACCCAGATTATAGGAAATCTGAAAACAGCAAAATGTGGCTTCCTTCGTTGCGAAACATTTGTAAGCTCCAGTTATTTTGGGGCTTTACTCTACACGATGGAGAAGACATTTACCCACACACACCCTATCTTTGGGAAGAGTCTTTTATTTACCTAGATTATAATTATAACTAGTGAGACTATAGGCGAACATATTCGGAATTTGCACGAAGCGTTTTAGCTTCTAAACGAAGGAGTATTAAAAATAAGTGCATCAATAAAAAAATAAGTGTAATGTGGGACCAAAAAAGCTTCGTTACTTAGGCTATAAGATATCTAAGAAAGGAACTGAGAACCAAGATTAAAAAAAATCGCAATAAAAAATTACCTGTCACCAAATACAGGTAATTCGGAGCCTAACTCAACTTCCGAGAACTGAAACCTTACTCTTAATAAACAACCTAAACCAAAACCTTCTCTTGGTAAGCCTCCATATTGGATAATTGCGCACTTTTCTGCTTCAGCTCGGTTGCCGTTAAAACGCTACTTCTCTCGCTCTCTTCCTATTGCAACAGTATCAAAAATGCAAACGTTCTTGAATAAGCACGATTAGAGTGCAAGTAAATTGTGGCTTCCAATGTCAATTGAAATAAAGATGAATGTTTAATTCCCCTCGACTGCGAAGTTTGCTGTTCATTATGGATTCAACATTCTACGTTCTATGCCATCAACATTACTACGTCTTTTTCATTATATATGTATGCTTGAGAAATATTCTAATTAAGATTATACGTATTGTTGCGCAGTATGCTGAGAATTTTATTTTAATAATCAATAGGTAAAATTTAAATCAAAATTAACTTTCCATTTCAGGCTATAAGCCTCCTATTTTCATATGTTTTTTCATATTTTCTCAAAAAAATATTTTTCTGGCTTTTTGTTAAAAAGTTTCTACTTTTAGTTATTTTTCAATAAATTTCCTTGTAATTATAATTTCGTTAATTTCCTTAAAATTTTTATTTAAAATATTTTAGTTTTGGATTTAACACGTTTCCTTTGCTTTACAAAAACAATTTAACAATACTGTTAAATTCTTTGGTTAGAAATTTATTTAGCAGACTTTTTTGTCGCTCAATGTTTTTTCCGATTTCTTCCTTGAGTAGCCTTCTTTTATGCTTATTTTCCTTTTAATTTTTATCTTTCAAGTATTTATTTCAAATACTTTTTTAAGGGTCACGTCGGAGCAGATTATATCCTGATGATTAATTAAATTTTAAAATATTTTTAAAAAATTTTAATTTTTAAATTTATTAAGCAAATGCGTTTTAAAGCACTTTGATAATTTTAATTTAATATCCTTGATTGGCCCTTTCTTTTAATTTTTATTTTCAGTTTTGTCAAAAATTCAGAGTCATCCAAATATAATTCAGAATTATGGCTCTATTGAAAATACTTCAGCTGCTCTTTGAAAGAGGTCAAATAATTTTTAACAGTTTTATGTATTTCATGTTAATTTAATTATAGAGTGTTTTATTAATTCGATTGAAATGTTTTGTTTCAGTTTTGTATTTTTTTATTTGCTTTGAGTATTTGTTTTTGGAAAATTCCTCCCGGTTATTACTTAATTTTTATTTCTCGAATATATATAATATCGTACAACAGCCATGGTACACACGCTCGGCCCGGAAGTCTAAAACAGGAGCTGCAATATCAAATAAGCAAGGAGGCTTATAAGGATTAATGTAATTTATCAATAAAGTTGCATTTTAAAATAACGGCACATTTATATTAAACGCTGAAGTCAATATTGTTAACGTACAATAAAAAAGTTTTTTTTTTAATCTGAAAGCTTTCAGATTTTACATTACGTCCAAAGGGGCGTTTCTTTGACGTTTTGTGGGTTACCTTTATTTATTTAATATCGTGTTCTTCGCACTTAAACCATAAAATTCAGTTCAACAGCAATATCGCAAAATAATTTTAAAATGAGCCCATCATAAGAGAATTTCCGATACACAGTCTCACGCGCTAGAGATAAAAATGTTTTTTCTGAACAACTTTGCCATTGCTCGCTTTGAAATCCTTCAGTTTGTTAATCCAAAATTCGTTAAGTTTTACAAAATATGAACTCGATAATAAAAGAAATTCCAAGTTTCAAATTTGGGCTTCCAGATGCCCATATTCGGGTGGAAACGTTCTATATTCAAAATTTGATGTCTTTAGGTACCGCTGTTTTATCACAATGCGAGAAATATACGTACATTTATGCAGATTCTTCATTATTCAATTTCTTTAAATAGAATACAGGGCTCTAATATATGGTGGCAAAAATTTAAAAAGTGAACCGACATTTATAGTGAACCAACTCAAAATGCCAAGTTAATAGTCCTTCAGGGCAAATTGCCCTTTGGATTAAAAAAGAAACTTAGTAGTTCAACATAACTGAGATGCGAGCAACTGGGTTTGTTATTCAAAATATGAATAATACGCGTCTCTAGCTCAATACGGCAAATGATCAAAATTGATTGCAAATCGTATAAATTTATACGATGCTTTGATTTCACATGTTTCATTCAAACAACTAAATTAACCTATGGGAAAATATTTGAAAAAATTAGCGTACTTACTTTGACTAAAATGACAATAGCATCGTAGATTTGCATGTCAATTAATTTTCCTGGAGAAAGTACTACACTTAACTCTGTGTCAGAATTTTCAAATAACTTTACATCTTCTGATTTGCGTCAAGATTAGCAAAATGATATCTAACTTTCTGAGATTCTTTTTAAATCTCAAATTTCTTTAATTGCGTTTCTGTTGGGAAGCAATCCGCTTATCTCGGGTTTATTTCTTTTTCAATTACAGAAATGCTGAAAGAAATATTTTTGTGCCTGGGTTTGAAAGAGAAGAAGCCTGAATCCTTAACATGAGTACACAACTCCGACAAAAATTTGTTTCTTCGATTCCTCCATGCATCCCAAGATTTATATCATTCCAATTCTTAGTTACTACACGTAAAAGAAAATAACTTTCAGGCCCTTCTTCGGCATTTATCAAAGGACAGAATGCTCTTTCTCTTTAAAAAATTACCTTTTGTGTCTGAACTCGAAGGTTCCTGACAAAACATTTCCACAGCTTGTCACCTAACTGTTGTATAGTAAGACGAAACTTTGCTTCTTTTCTACCAAGAAGTGTTTTTTTTTTCTTCCTTCTATAGAACCCCAGATTTTGGTGATTGAATCCATGAAATTTACGATACGTATTATGTGCTTCACTACAACTTCTATGTTCATATAATTTGTGCACATTTGTTTTGCGCAGAGATCTTGATAGTGAATAAAGTAATACACTATCTCAAGTTTGGAATTATTTGAAGTTGCACATATCATCATAATTCGCCCAGAAAAGCCAGCATCAATTTCTACCTCTAACAATTGTCTCGCATTTTACCACTGCAATGCGCTATCACTTGGTCAATTCAAAGAACTGAAAACATCTAAGAAGAAAAACAAGTTCATGAAAAACATCTGAGATTGCTGTGTACTATCGTCAAAGCAGAAAACATGAAAAATGTGCAACGCCCTCGCTGGGATTCGAACTCCGGATCTTCCTAGTGATGGCCAACCGTGCTTTCCATTTGCCCTACGAAGGCGAGCGAAGGAAAGAAATAGCTAAAAGAGAGAGAGAATAAAAAGTCCTTTATAGCAGTAGTACCAGCACTACACCAAAGTGGAACTACAGCAGTAGTTCCACGCATGCTACATACATCAGCAAGCTCTTCATCACTCCAAAATTTTTTATCAACTGCCTTTATAAATATTAACAATTAAGATATATCTGAAATATCTGTCTATTCATCTACTGCATTAAACCATTCAAAACGCTTAGCCTTTTCATTTTACTAGGAGATAATATAACCACCATATATTTTATGCAAATATGATTGCAGACAGACTTATCATTTTATATAAATCTGCATTTTCAAAGTTTTACTTCTTTCCTTGGTTGAATAATGCAAGTTTTATTAATTCATCATCAGTAAAAGTTTTACCCAGAGACGGATTTATGGGATCATGATGATAACAAATATAAGGGGTCCTGCGTTTCACAGCCCCCCCCCCGTTTAAAATATAAATTAGACAATTTTAGTAAACATTCCCTGTGTCTTAAGGTAATGGATCCCGAAAAGCTGAGATAAGGTGAGCCCAGCACATCATAAATCCACTACTGGGTTTACCTCGCTATATGCCAACATGTGTATTATGCGAGAGCTAACCCATTTCGCATACCCATGTGTACTTTTTTAAACAAAACCTTTTGCATTATTAACTAATGCAGTCCATTTTATCATGACGAGATAACCTGAACTTGAAACAATTGTATAAAGGCCTTGTATCAGAGCGATATCGGATGCTGTAAAACAATATTTAATGTAATTGTAATTTCGCTGCAAATCAGGCATTCCATTCTGTTGTCAGATTCAATAACGATGTAGCCATACCACTGTCCCTTAAAAACGTGATACTCTCTACCAGCCTTCCGTTTTCTTTTCTTTTATTTTTTTTCTATCGTTCGACATTCAAATTTAGATACTATGTGCAAGTTCCTTTAGCTTCCAATGAAGCAGTTGATTCGATTGCATTTACTTCACTATTATGAAGCAATCATACTGCCTCTGCTTAATTATTATCGAATAATTTCTGCGCCTGTAATTAAAATTAATTTTTAATACTATCTCTTCTTTTTGATATTTAATGTTAATAATATTCTTCACACCTGCAGTGCTTTGTATTCTATAAAAAGACACTGATGTATTCTATCAGAACTGATGCAAGTTCTGCCTTTGTATTTTTTAAGTAATGATGAAATTTTGTCAGATAGACTTTTCGTACTGTAAACTCATAATAAAACATATCGTATTGGCTAAATCAGAAACATTGTAATACATGTATTTTCTTTTTTTCATCAGTTCATCTTTTTTAAATGTTTTCTTTTCTGTTAGCTTTCTTTATTATTAGTTTGTTTTGTTGAGGACTCTACAAGTGGAGCCCAAATTTAAAGGTGGCGGTCGATAATTCGTCACTACCAAAATTTGGAGACTGGGACCCCTAATCCCCACTCGTCCTTTAAAGAGGAGGAATGCATAAGGTATTTTCTCCCTCCTTTCCACATGCCTTCGTGGTGCAACTGGAAGCACGCTCGACGCGTATTCGAGAGGTCCGGAGTTCGAATCCTGGCAAGGGTACTGCACATTTTCCCGTTCCTGCATCCATATAACCTGATGACTTTACAAGTTAGCTCTCTAAGTTAGAAGGTTAGTTATTAATAATAACTTATTAGTTATGGAAGATCAAACTCTTAACTTCTTCCAAATATTTAATAAATTGTAGCTTAATCACCACTTGCTAGCGGACGTTGTTGCCCTCTCTGGAAAACGTCGCTTAACGGGTTTTATTCCTTACCTAAAAGACTGTAGTAAACTAGTAATTAGATTATCGAAAAGCACACTACGGCTATCATTCTAAGGAAAGGCACGCTTTCTAAGAGGAGATTCTAAAAGAAAGTGGATCTCTTTCGCCTTATACATAGACGAATATACTACATGCAGTCAGTCTACTCACCAGTATTTACTAAGCCGTTTTTTACCGTTTCACTGATGGTTCACCCCATTAATTAATACACGCGAAGCAAAATCACATTAGACGAATAAAATAAGTAACAGGAATAATTATAATTAATGCCTCGGTGAGCATAAATTCAAAAGGAGAAAAAACTTATTGGCTACATTACAGGATAAATCAAAACATAATAAATGTAACTGATTAAATTTTTATTTAATATTTAAACATTTATTTGACCCGCGTGTTTTAGATAAAATGAATTTATTTTGAAGTGCTTGATTTGAAGTCCCCGTCTTGTTATATAATCCCCGATAGCTGGACATTTTTCGCTCATTACTTACATTTCGACAATCTTACATTTAGCAGCAAAATTTTTTTCACACAAAAAATTCATTTTACATTACTTTAGAGTTTGCAGCTATGTTTTTACAATAGATAACACAGGTAGCAACTTTATGCTTCTCAACTTTACAAAGTATCAGCGCCCTCTATTTACACACTTAGCAGCAACAAATTACTCAACTTCACATTGTTTAGAAACTGCTACACCACTCTCCTGCGTACAAAAATATGTAGTTAGAAGGTAAGTTAAATTGAAACTTACTATTTATGTTTTGTATTATTTTTATAGATTATATTTATTTATTTTATATTATTTTTTATAATGTTTAGATAGTATATTTAGTTTATTTTGGTTTGCAGGCATAATTCGTATCGGGGAAGTACCTGTATAGGCTAGGGTTTCTAAATTACTTTGGATTTATACTCTTAATTATATTATCAATGTGCTTTTAATTAACAATTTGTTTCCTAAGTGGATTTACTTATTAAATTTCTCGAAATTCTTTTACAGTTAAATTTCTGATTTAAACAATTCATTTTTGATTTTACTTTTGGTTTCGTATAATTCTTTACCCATGCCTATATGAATGACGAAACACGAATTGAGTAATTAAAGAGTTGGGTTTGGGAGTAGCTTTTCCTTGAAAAGTTCTGTCGCCTACCTGCTCAACAATTATTCACTTTACGCAAACTAATTTCGACTAAAAATTCTTTAAAGTTTTTAGGACTAATTTTTGGAGTATTAAATATTTTTTCGTGTGTTTGCAACTGGTTTACATATGTTTTCTGAATTTGAATGACATTGCAAATTAGTTCTCAGCAGTAATTAATCTTTTATTTATTTTCAATTGAATTTTCATAATTTAAAATTTAAATTAGCATTATATGAATGGGGTAATGTTATTGCATTTGTTAAATTTAAATATATATATATATATATATATATATATACATGTAGAGAGATAAGTATAAAGTAAATTTATTACGAAATTACTAGTATGAATGAAAGATGATAAAAGATGGGATGATAACATGATAAACTGACATAACTAAGGATAACCCCACGACTAAGAATAGTCCACGAATTGTTCATGTAATAATCAACAGTTCACAGTTTGGCTTATCTTGTCAAACCTCGGGAACAAGATCAGGATTCACAAATGCTGGTGGGTTCTATAACAACAACTGGGACATCATCCCTCCTCCAACTTCCTGGAAGGCAAGTCAACTGAGAACACGTCTGTTCTCGTCCACGTGTGGAACTCGTCTACTCCACACCACCTCTGGTACTCGTCTGAGCTGTTTTGCGCTGCGCTCGGCTGGCGGCAGATGACGTCACCTCGCAGGCGTTTCTAATTTCCCACATACATATATTTTAAATTTAAATATATATAATATATATAATAGTAAATATATATAGTATATGTACTGCGTGAATAGACGACGACGGAAGACTTCTGCGTTTTGTTGATTTTCAGTGGCCCACCATTTAAAGATAAGGTGTATGCAGCCAGAGTGGTAAGGGTGGAAGAACTAAAGGAAAGAATTCAAGAAGGAAAATAAGCACATAAAACCTTGATCATGTCATAGGAAGTGTCAGTAATCGTCTTGTGAAGTGCATTGCTAAGGAGGTGGTCATTTGTCAGACAATAAAGAATGCTTCAGAAATAACTGTAGAAAATGCACGTAAAGCGCAGTATTAAAGTGTACGTGGCATGTAGTAAATGGACAAGTCCAGCGGAAAAGATGGAATAAAATATTTGGAGTTTAATTTCTGTAGCTCCGATTATATAACTACTCTCAAAATGGGTAAGCGAAAATGCTCCACCTTCTATACGTGTGAATGATGTTTCCATCTGACGTGAAAGAAGCCGCACGCTTTCCTTGAAGTGATGGTTTATTGAAATTAGAGCCCACCCTCAAAAAAGAGAATTTTACCAACTATTAAAATCTGATATGATACTTTCTAAATTTTATTAATAGAATACATTAATTCTTAAAACTAAGCTGTCATTCAAAGTAAGCAGTAATTGAGCATGTTATCGAAAAATTCGCAATGTATATATATATTATACAAATGTCATCTTCTGCGTGCTGTTTCTTCAGAGCAATAGCAATTTTTCCCCCCTTCCTTACTTTTACATTGCCTAACTATCTTCACAGATCTAGCGAGTAACAGTTAAAGTAGTTAAGATCCGTATAATACTGGCTTTTGATAATACTGTTTTAACTTTTACTTCCTAACTTAAAACAAACTTACGGTTGCGGACTGGTGACCCGACTTTTCACGAAATATATATATATTAAAAAATTGAGTTTATTTATAAGGTTACACGTAATATCACATGCTATATAACCCTTATTTCATCTCTCTAGACTGTAGTTGAATTGTCTTCCTGGTTGTAACATAGATTTCGAAATAAATAAATCAATAGTAAAAGCTACCAAACGTTTATTTGTACTACAGACCTGGTAATTTACGAAATCCATACTGTTACAGAACTCCACTTCTCGCTGCTGAGAATACAGATTACTTTTATTATTTACAAATCAAATAGCAGATTAGAGACTAATAATTTTTATAGTAATTTAAACTCGACTTCTAGATATAAACAGTATTAGCAAAAGCCAGGAAATCACTGAAAATCATTTCAGCTTGTATGTACACTCACGTTTGTGAAAATTGCAACACCATGAAGGACTTACGCGAGTGAGCTGAAATTTTCAGGAAATGCAAAGTAGCGCATGATATGCAAATGATTAGAATTGCAAATCCGTAGCGCATGCGTATGCTGAGCAGCGCCCTCTGAACGGCTGATGGATCCGAATAAATAGACGGCTGTAGCGAGGCGTGTATGGTTATCGGTGGTTATCTGCTAGTGGTAAACGTTAACTCA
>KK116104.1:126899-153380 GCA_000611955.2 Stegodyphus mimosarum
TAGCAGCACTTATTGCGGCGCGTGGTGGCCACACAAAATACTGATTCTGATCTCGTGTTCTTGTTTGTTTGCTTTGAACATTTAATCATTTATTTGTACCACTACCACTCAACTGTGTATTAAATTGCATTCAATTATGACGATTCCTTCTTGGTGTTGCAATTTTCACAAACGTGAGTGTATCTTAACTACTTTAAATATTAATCTCTCGATCCATGAAGATTCAAGCAATTTATCTCCCCGCATTAATCTCTCAGTAAGGAAGAAGATTTACGCAATCTGTACAGTAGCAGAAATTAAACTCTGAAGCTTACGAGACTCACAGAAACAAAGTTTAAAGAGAAATTTGAAGTATTAAAGTGTGAGATTTATAAGACAAAACTTGCCTACATGCTTTTGCTTCAACTTGCATGAGGAATTACGACTAGTAAGGCTGAAGCCGATTCAAGTAATTCAGACACTAGAAGAAACTAGGAACAAGATTGTCAGCGATAACTCCCAAAACTTCTATTTCTCAATAAATCTGTGTTTAAACACATTATCTAATTTACATCCTAGTAGGAGAAGCGAAAGCAGAAATGACAATGAAGGCAAAATGATAAGATAACTGGTTAATAAGCGTAAAACCTTACAAGCTATCCAGTCGTGAGGAATACGAGAGAGATAACGGCAATGGCAGAGTTGCCAATGCACTCTATCTGTCTCTCTAAACTTACATTCTCAGTTTAACTCACTTAATTTGTATTTCTGGTAGAGTTGACGGGAAATGGAGAAGTGCAAGAAAGATTTAACGTAAGAAATGGCGTGAACGCACTGATTAATGAATCGCTCTCTTAAAGTGAGAATACTTCACTCATGTACGCTAATTGGAAAACCTGTGTACAGAATATGCGTCAAGAAAAGCTTTTCTTTAAGTAAACCATTGTACTATGTGTTTACTTCATTTTACAACGTTAGAAGCTATAGTTTATTTATATAAACATAAAATGAAATGTTTATTACACAAAAGTACATGAAGATATAAAATTGACTGTGTATGTTAGAAGACTTATTAATTTCTTTCACTGTCTCGATTCCAACTTTAGCAGATAGAACCTGCTAATGCATGATACAGTGAAAACCAGAATACAATGAGTGCGGTTGAGTTGCGAAAAGTTGTAATTCCAGCTGGTGTCCCAAATACAATTAGTTTGATAGCGTAATTATTATTTAACTATTCGTCATTATTTTAATTTATTAATTTTTGTTTATATTTTTACATTTTATTTTATTTTATTTATTAATTAGTATGAAAGTATTTGTGATTGTGGTGTGATTTATGTAGTTATTTTTCTTCACCTTATGTGATGGCTTTCCACAGGGCTCTGATACTTCCAATTTTAAAAATTAAGCCCCGAGTGTATTCTGTAAATTAATTCGCAAACCAATTTTTCGCTCTACGAGTATAGCAAGTACGAGTATACCTCGCCAATATTCAATATACTCATTTTTGAGGCGGTGGCGCCATCTATCGAGAGGAAAAAACATCGACTGTTCACAACACCGGTTTCAGGGATCGGAGCCGGTTTAAGAAACTTCAAGCCACATGAAATTTGGGAGATGGGATCGCCTTTAAGAGGTGGGGTCCATTTTAAAATTATACTTTCTATGGCATGGTCAGCCTATTACATAACTTATAATAACTCATCATTTTATTTCAAAAGAAAAAATTAAATTATAAGAACTTATCGAATATTTTTTGCTTAATGGATGATTTTCAAAATAATGTAATTTTCTTCAGTCAACAGAATACAAATTAATTAAAAAATTGTAATTTAACACTTATACAATATTAAACATATTATTCTTAGTTAAAACGAAATGAACAGTCTAGCATATTTTCACTAGATTCAAAATTATAACACATTTAACAATTTCTACACGGAAAATTTTTAAAGTGTATTAAAAAAAAAACGCTTACCTCAGTATATATTTTACAGCCCACTTCTTCTAATCTTTTTTTTTAAATACTTTGCTGTACACATTTATTTAAATAGTTGGACTTATTTTTTAAATTTGTCACTTTTCATATAATTTAGCTTTTCCCCCCGTAATTTTGTCACATATTATTATTATTATTTTCAGACTTCTTTCTTTTTTATATAACTTCAGATTACATGCCTTTCAAATTGCATGGTTTTTTGAGGGGGTAACATTTAAATCAAGTTCTGGCAACTTGTCGAATGAACTCGCAATCTGCCTTTCTAATGTTGTTATCTGTTGAATCTCTTAATTGTTCTTCATTCATTGAAAATCGTTGATGATTTTTTATTGGCTTTAGCTTTCAAAAGCTGCTTTCTGTTGAGGTTACTGACAATGCCATGCACAAACATATTCTCAGCGCAACTGCCACATTTTGGAAAAGTGCCTTCTAAATTATTTTCATAAGTAATTAGTTTCAAACAGCTAGTGGCATTTCCTAGTAACAGAGATAGCACTTCTGTGTTTAATTGTATGCCATCCTGAAAACATTATACCACATCACAAAGCCCAGAGAATTTAAATATTGTGATCTCTTTTAGCAGACAGATGTCTCAGTAAAACTGATAGAATCTCCTTCAAAATTTTCTCGAAGCTCTTCTGAAGCATTTGTTATATTCTCAAGTCTCATACAATAAGATTTGAGTGATATTGTAAATCTAGCAAAGGTTATTTAAATTAAGTGAAAATTATTTGTACTTTTATATGGAACAGAAATTTGGCTTGATGGAAAACATACGCACAAATTAGTATTTATAAAAAAAATATGCAACATATATATTAATATCAATAGAAATATGACATTCATAATGGACTAAACGCAAGATGTTTTTTATAATCCTAATAAAATGAAAAAATATCTTAAAATTCTCAGATTAACTTGTATTGCTTAATAAGTTGATTTATACTGCTTAAATATTAAAAGACGTATGTAGTATTTCATAACAAAATTAATATCCTCATATTAATTTTAATAAAATTTTGCTTTATAATTAGATTTTTATATGCAAAACTATTGAAACAAAATGAGCTACTTTTCTCCCTTTCTCAGAAAGACTTTTCAATATTCAATCCAAGATCCTAAGATACTTTTAAATTATAAATATACAAGTGAACATTTAGGGAAATATAAGAAAAACAAAAAAAGGTTTGATTCTAAATATGTTTTAAAACAAGAACATTATGCTAAAAATCTCGTCTCATCTCCAAAAATACATAAAATTCTCTAAAAACAAAGCAAGACCATATGCGTAACTATGAGATCAATCCTAATGAGCATCATGTCATGTTATAATTTTTTTTAAGAAAGACAGAACATCTGATCAAAACTACACTGTAAATTTACTTAATGACAGACAAGAGTAAAACATGCATGCGGTATTAAGCAATGAAACATCCTGAAAATCATTACAAAGTTATAAAATGCTAATTACCAAGTTAAACATCATTAGTTGATATCAACAAGAAGATTGTCATTAGAATTTTTTAAATATTAATGCCTCTAACGTGTGGTCCACAAAAATAAACATGATTTGGTGCGTTTCTATGATATGGTTTATGGCAAAACACTCGAGGGCTCTCTGCCCAAAAGGAGGGGTGCCTTCGTGGAGGACTTCTAAGGAAAACTGGCTCGTATACGCTTTACACATCAGGAAAACCACGAAAACACCCATGCCGGCACCCCTTTCGACGGGATTAAAACCCCAGACCGAACTACCCGTGTTTAGCGATTTTACCGCTCAGCCACTGGTAAGCCTCAGCAGAGTTCTATGACTCAATTATAGTACAATATACCATTTATGTTACTTTCTATGTCAACATTGATATAGTTTGAAAATTCTTATTATATAACCTCAAAATTACATAAAGCATTCCCCGGAATTTCAGAATTATTTAATTAATTTAGACATTTTCTTTCTTGGAAGGTTTCTTTGTTATTGGTTTCCTTAAAATTATTATTTTTCACCTTACAATAACTATGCAGAGTATTAGCAATACATATAGCACAGCTTTTCAACAAATCATGCAATGATTTGCCACAATCACTAATACTTTCATCATCCCAAATAATGCTACTTTCAAATTTCTCTGCCATCAGACTCATTAATAAAAAACGTTGATTATTTGATGACATGCATAATTTCTCGTACATTTCAGATAAGAGGATTGTAAATATTTTGAATGCGGAGGTATTTATGAATAGCACAAATTCTGTTGGCCGAAATAAACCACCTCGATCAACAGCGGCTAAGTAAGCAAAATCTTCACAATATTCAACTATCAATTCTTTGTCAAGAATTAATTTTTTCTTGCAGAGATTACAGTTTATATGCTTCAACACAGATCTACAAACGTATCTATAAGTATAAATAAGGCAGATTGTATCTTTTCTATAATATTAACATCATTTGATTGATACGAAGCATCAACAAATTCATTATCAATAAGATGATCATCATTAAAATATTCAGTATCATTACAAGAAAAATGTTGTAAAATAAATGAACTTTTCCCAGAAAACTGCATTTTAAGCAAACTAATTAATTTTATTTTTCTTTCCGACTCTATAATCTGCTGTAATGATACGTGATACTTACAGCCACTCATTTGTCGAAATTGACTGGAATATCCCTCAAGATTATCTGTCTGAAATTTTCCTAAAAGAATAAAAGATAATTTCAATTCTTTTAACAAATATTTTTGAAAGTTCATTCAACATTGCTGTCGTATGGAGAAGAGCAACCTGGGTTTCTTTTGACAGTTTCCCAATTTGTGACTTACAGTTTCTTGTTGTTGAGGAAAAATCCCTCCATGATATAAACCATTAACAAAACTCTGATAAATATCCTAAGCTTTTATCTTCTGGTGTCCTTATGGGCTGCATAAATACGTCCGAAACTGTAGACCTTTATTAGAATGTTTAATATTCGCAATTTTCCATCACTTTAAAATTATATCAATAAAGTGTTTATAAGGTATTTCTCCCGCTTTCTTCGGATTTCTTCGTGGTGTAGTGGTCAGCACGCTTGACGAGTAACCGAGAGGGCAGTGGTTCGATTCCCGGCGAAGGCGTTGCTCATTTTTCAATCTGCCTTTCTTCAAAAATAGCCTAATGTCTCTACATGTTTAGCTTCTAAGACATCCTTCCCATACCCAGTTCCATCATTTTGCGATTCAGTTTGCAGAGCAGCTATAGTTTTTTCATGAAAAAGTTTAGTAGCAGTAGTTACATTCTGCTTCTCTATAGAGGATGGAAATAATACTTTTCCTGATAAAGCTGAGCCATTTTAATGCTATGATTCTTTAAATTCTATTATTGTCTGATATTAGAGTTATAATTCGATAGGTACAAGACTGCGCGTGATCAGTTACTTGGTTCGTAAACATTAATAGCTGATGTGATAACAAGTTCTTAAGAGGAAACATTACTATAATATCTCTGTTTTTATATAATATTGAACTTACCGTAAACTTCTGCAGAGTTGTTGGCTTCATCTGCGAGTTTTCTGAGAAACCTAGAACTCGACCACTTTCACATGAAACTTGTGGTTTTATATGTATTGCACTCAATAATAAACTGACAAGCTTTTCAGAATCATTTAAAATTTCACATTTTTTCTTTAAATACATCCAGTCACTTGTTTGTATCCCAGAATCTGCTCGACCAGTTTTCAAAGATAACTTTCTTAAATATGAAGGATGAGGAAATATAAAATATTTGCTATTGCGTATAATATTTTAGCTGTCTGGGTCACAATAAAATACATGACTTGTCCAGAGGTTCTGCACTATAGGAAGACTGTTTCATTTGGATTAACTGAATTTGTTCATATAAAAGTCTAAATTTCTCGTAATCTGGATCATTTTCTGCTTCTGTATATTTCAACAGTAGTTTTGATATTTTATCTAATCTTAAACTGTGGTCATCGTGATCATCAGACACAGAAAAACCATCTAAATGACTTTTCATTGTTTCAAGTTTATACCACCTGTCACATAGTAATTCTTCTACAAATATCTACGTGAACGTTTCAACAGGAATTTCATTTTCATTGGAAGAAACTTTTATATTTAAATCTTCTAATATTTTTAAAGATACAAGCACTTTTGCACAGTTTAAAAATTCTAATTTCGATAACCAAACGATCTTGCCTTTCGTTATGAATATTCATGAAGATGGTATTAGGTTTTCAAAATCGGTAATGACATCATTCTTTTCCCACTGTTCAAACTGTTTATCACAACGAGCATTAATTTCAGCTTCTCTTTCTTCCGGTGATTTTCTTTTTGTGTGACGTTTCTTTGATAAATAGGATGGTTGGTTTTTGAAAAATCGTTGGATAAGCTTTGTGGTGTATCGAGAACTTAGTCATAATTGAACTTAAAGCTGGCGCTCGCCGAGCATCGCCAAGAACTGAGACTGAGAATGGCTGTCGTTTGGAGTTGCACGTGTGTATGCGAATGATGATGTGTTTTGTATATAAATAAAGTGTCACTTAAATTAAATACAAGGCATTGTGCTATAAATACACGACAAAAAGACAATAATGATGGCTACGAGGATTGTGTATTTGAAAATAATAAAACGAAATGCTGTCATGAAATGCTTTATTCAGCTACCGGATTATCAATCTCGCTTTTGACATTAGGGGATTCCCCGAAGACTGCTCAAGGTAAAACTTTTATAATAACTTTTTTTCGGCAGAATTAAGCATGGAGCAGCTTGTAACTGAGCTACTAGAGTAGAATAAAGCTCTAACAGAGAAACTTACTTCAGTTATTACTCCATAAAAGGATAATTCGAAACCTTCATTTCAGGTCGAAAAATGTAACGAACACAAGGAACAATTTGATTCATTTTTAGAAAGATTCGAAAGTTATTTAGATGTACAAAATGTTTCACAGGATAAGCGTGGGAAAGTACTGATTTCCAGTTTGCCCGGAAAAATGTAGTCTTTAAAAAAACTTGCTGACTACTGATAATCCTTCCGATAAAGATTATGATGTGTTAAAAACAACACTGAGAAATCAGTTAAATCCTAAGCCACTTGCAATACCCAGCAGGCATGTATTTTTAAATTGAAAACAACACAAGGAGGAAATAATTAGCGTGTATGTGGCAGAGTTAAGACCACTTTCCATACCGTGTGTTTACGATCAGAATATGATAAATACGATGTTGAGAGATGTGTTTCTTAGTGGTCTACGAGATAAGGCTATTACAGATAGAATTTTTGAGCAGGATAATATCAGTTTAGATGACACTTTATCAAAATATTAGTTTTGGAAATGGAAAAGCGTTAAAAGGTGCAAACAAAATAATTGGGAAACCGGCAAAAATTAAGGAATTTAGTTTCAGGAATAAAGGTAAATCTAAGTCAGTCGCACCAAAACAAAAGTTTGAAAAACAAAACTTCTCAGCTAAGAGTGCTAAAGGCAAAACATGTTCTCGATGTACGTGGACTGATCATGATAGAAATTCTTGTAAATTTAAGACAAGTATCTGCAGATTTTGTAGGAAAATCGGGCACATTCAAAGAGCATGCTATAACGCTAAAAACGCTGAAGTAATGAAAGCAAAATAAAAACAACTAGATATAGGAAATGAAAACACAAATCCTATAAACAGCATAAATTGCAGTGAGGTGAAAAACAGGAAGTCGCCCATAATGACATAGAAGTCAACATAGAAGAAACCCAAGTGAACATAGAAGAAAACATGTAGGTATGGAAATGGATATAGGGAGTGCAGTATCGGTAATGAGTTTAAAAAATTTCTGGCAAATTTCGAAAACGAAAATTCAAAATACAAGTCTAGTATTTAAAACATATAACGTTGAAAATCTAATACCTTTAGGATTTACTATAGTTAGTGTAGAATATATAGGTCAAAATAAAACGTTAACTTTTTAAATTGTTAAAGAAAACATTGATACAATATTTAGTCGCGAATGGCTTTCAGAGATAAATTTAGATTGGAACTCAATAAAGCCAAATTCTGTGTCTCAAAAAATAGTTTGAATAAATTATTAGAGCAATATAAAGAGATTTTTGACGGAAATTTATGAGGTTCAACTTGAATTAAAACCAAATGTTTCACCAAAACGTTGCGTTAAAAGGCCAGATAGAAGAAGAAATTGATCGCTTGGAAAAGGAGGGTATAATCGAAAAGGCTGAAAACTCGGAATGGACAGCTCCGTTAGTACAGTAATTCAGCCGGACAGCTCTATACGACTGTGTGCCGACTACTCGGTAACAGTAAACCCAAATATCGTTACGTATTAACACCCTTTATCAACCATTGAGGAAATATTTTCATGTTTGAGTGAGGGAAAGTATTTTTCAAAAATTTATTTTAAGCATGTTTACTTACAAATGAAAATGCAACCAGAGACTCAAAAATTCCTAACAATAAACACACAGAAGGGATTGTATAGATTTAAGAGATTAGGATTCTGGTTAAATGCAATGCCGGCACTCTGGCAACGTCACATTGACGGACTAATCAAAGGAATGGAAGATTGCCAAGTCTTCATGATACACGAATTACAGGGTCCGATGACAATGCACTTCTAAATACTTTAAAAGCTTTCTTCGAGAAATGTAAAATTCATGGACTAAAATTAAATTTCGAGAAAAGCAAATTTTTTCCTGAAGAGTGATACAATTTTTAGGTCATAAAATTGATGCTAATAATTTACATAAAAGTTATGAAAAAGTGTCAGCGATTGCTAAAGCCCTGAGACTCAGAAATGTCCAGAAAATTCAGTTTCCTGAAATTCAGAATTTTTTTTTTTTTTTTTTTTTTTTGCTCCTGGTTAATTTTTATGGGAAATGTTGCTCAAATTTAGCAACAATCGCAAATTTCATATACAAATTAACTAAGAAAAACTTAAAATGGGTTTGGATGAGGGATTGTCAAGAGTCTTTTATAAACATTAATAAAGAATTGTGTTCACAAAACGTCTTGATGCATTATGATCCAAAATTGCCCTTAAGGTTGGCAACCGATGCCTCACCAGTGGGGTTAGGTTCGGTACTTTCTCACAAACTTCTTGATGGAATGGAAAAGCCAATTACATATGCTTCTAGAACACTCACAGAAAAGGAGTAAAAGTATTCTCAAACTGATAAAGAAGCCTTGTCAATTATCTGGGGAAATGCTAATTACAGATCATAAACCTGTTTTTGTAATTTTCAGATCAAAAAAAGGCATTCCAGTTTTGGCAGCAACAAGGCTCTTGCACTACGCCTCGGCTTTACAGACATTCCAGTTCAATATTATTTACCGTAAAACAAACGAGCAGGGCAACGCTGTTTCTCTGTCAGGCTTACCGACAAACTCAGAGCAGCTCTCTATTCAGAATAGTGTAACTACACTGGTGTGCAAAAATTAAGGACGAGACGGTTTTTTCAATATAACTTTGTGCAAAAGCTTTCCAAATCAACACATTTAATACCATAAGATCCCCAATACGTAAGGACATGAGTAATGTAAGCAACACTTACTAAAAGAGAAATCAGAGGGATAAAAAGAAGCTTTATTGAAAAAGTAGCATGGAGCGCAATGCGACTGAAGGCCGAAACATCCCTGTGATGGGTGTCCAGCAAGAAACATCCGGTCTTTAATAGGGGATATGATCTTCCCTGACTGCTAGGCAGGTTTCACATCATTTGTGCATGCTGGATATGTGGTTGTTAATGAGCTGTTGAGACACTGCTGCTCGTTCCTCTTGTAGCACCAATCGCAGTTTCGGAATCGTTACTGGCGATAAGTTACGTGCTGCCACGGGTCTCCCTAGTAAGTTCCGTACATGCTTGACGGGATTTAGATCCAGAGACCTTGCCGACCAATCCATGTGTTCAATATCTTCACTCTCCAACAGCTCTTCGACAGTAACTGTGCGATGAGGTGGAGCGTTGTCGTCCATGAAGAGGAACTGAGGACCCATAGCCCTTGTGAAAAGACGCATGTAAGGAAGAAGAACCTCGTTACAATAGCAGTCCCAGGTGACGAACCTCCTTGGGAGATATGAAGGTCGGTCCGGCTACCAAGCATTATGTCTGCTCGAACGAGAACTCCGCGACCTCCAAAACAGTCCCTTTTGATGATGTTGAAGGGGTTATTGCGTGTTCCCCGCTCTGTCCAGATGTGTATGTGTCTAGAATCGCAACTCAGACTAAATCTGCTCTCATCTGTAAAGAGTACTCGTCCCCATTCATTGTCTCTCCAATTCCGGTGTTCCCGGCACCACAGAGAACGCCTTCTCCGATGGGCAGGCGTTAGAGGTACACACCGTACAGGGCGTCGTGCAAACAGACCACCACCGTGCAGTCTTCTGGCCACGGTAAAACGCGATATCGGTCGTCCAGTCGCCTGTGTCGTGTGTCTAGCGATTTCTCCCGCTGTCTGCCGCCTGTTTCTTCTGGCCTGTAAGGCAATATACCGGTCATCTGCGCGTGTAGTTCCTCGTGGACGACCGCTACTAAACCCCCGGATAGCTGTTCCTGTAGTTTGAAATTGTCTCCAAAATCGTGAAACGATGCTGTGAGAAATTCCGAACTCTGCAGCCACACTTGTCACACTGCGGCCTTCCTCCAACTTCCCAATGATTCGACCTCGGGTAAAAGCATCCAGATGTCGTCTAACAGATTGATTATTCGCCATTTCTCGTTGAGGCAGCAACTCGGTGTGATTTTAACTGGTATACGGCAATCTCTTTGCCAGAAATACTGATCTTACACCGACAACATGCTTTATACTACTCAGACACTCCCCCATTACGTCTACCTGCATATCTGCGCATGTGCTACCGTACATCACCTTACTTAATCCCCTGATTGGTCTTTCTGTCCGCTCTGCCTCTTCGTTCAGCTGATATGCTAAATTTTCGACTTCGTCCTTAATTTTTGCACACTAGTGTATTTTTCAATTACAGCAGATTGAAACTTTTCGCTTCACTGCCAGAGATTGGGCTAAAGAAACTGAAGATGCAGAACTCAGACCTGTGCTACGAATACTTCAAAGCGGCGGTGAATTGAAAGGAAGAAAGATGAAATACAGTCTCCAAGATGGCTGTATAATGTATGGCCCACTCGTTAGTATTCAAAAACGATACCTAGAGAATGTTTTGAAATAATTCCACCACGGACACTTAGGAACTGCAAAGATGAAAGCAATTGCTAGATCTTACGTATTTTGGAATGGTATAGATAAGGATGTCTACACTACTTCCCAAAACTGTTCTGAATGTGCAAAACATAAAATTGATCCTCCGAAAGTAAAGGTAGTAACCAAGCACTCCAATGGACGTATTGACATCGATTATGCAGGACCTATTTTTGAGCATATGTTATTGATAATCCTCGATACTCACTCAAAATGTCTAGAAGCCTATCCAATGAAATCGTGCTCGACTTTCAAAAATAGAATGTTTACCGGATGTTTGTCACTTTTCAGGTTACTAATATTGTTAGTGAGTGATAACGGGTTACAGTTCACTTCACATGAGTTTAAAATAATCCTACAGAGTAACGGAATCAAACACAAAACCACAGTACCATTTAAACTGTCTAGTAATGGGCAGGCTGAACGGTATGCGTTTACAGTAAAACAATCCTTAAGGGCCATGCGAAATTATCCGGGAACTTTGAAACAAAAATTGAATACATTTTTAATGCAATACTGAAAAAATCCGAACTTAAATATTTTAGACAGCCCTGCAATGCTAATGCTGAAGAGATAAATTCGAACAAGAATGGACTTATTAAGACCAGATCTTAAATGGAGGGGGGAAACAGCTCGAAAAGAAACCTACGAGTTTGCAGACGGATGATTTAGAGTTGGCGATAAAGTGGCAATAAGAAATTATCGCCAAGGTGACAGACAATGGACATTTTGAACAATCCAATCCAAGGATAGGCAGCTTCATAGCACTATAAATGTAGATGGTCAGCTATGGCGGCGACGTGTCGATTAGGTGCGCAATGGAGGAACCATAATTGATGATGGCTGAAGACATCCACCTTCAGCTCTCGCGTTTTCCAAAGAGCCTGATAACAGTGGCATTTCAGAACCATCCAAAGACAACAGCCACCAGATAGATGAGTTTGTATCGTTTACCGAGCCTAAGGTTTTACCGAAAGCTCCATCCACCGGACCTGCTACTGATACAACCAGGTTACCATAGAAACCAGCTGTGCCACAACCTTTGTGTCGGTCCACCAGAATTCGATGACCCTCAAATAGACTGAACTTGTCATAAGAGGGGAGGGATCTGGTGTATCGAGAACTTAATGGAATCTAGATCTGGCGCTCGCCAAGCATATCAAGCGAGTGAAGCGACTGTAAACCAGAACAGGGACTGAGAATGCCGGTTGTTAGGACATGTACATGTGTATGAGAGTGATGATGTGTTTTACATATAAATAAAGTGTCACTTCAATTAAATACAGTGTCTTGTGCTATAAATACACGATGAAAACACAATAAGCTTCTTTTTTAAAGTTGGGTGAGTTCTAGGAACTACTAACTCTGTTCCATCTTCACGACCGGCTTTATCTTCTCGAACAATGAATCCTTCCTCTAAATCCTTACTGCATACTTTACTGTATTTCCCATATACAAAATCCTTTCGATTAATATTTTTTACCCTTCGATTAATATTTTATCCCTTCGATTAATTTTTTTTCTGAGAGAGTGCAGGATACGAAAGAAATTTAAAAGTGGACTCATGTTCATTAGTGCCATCGTAATTTGATCGGCATATGGGTACACTACATTTTCTTGGCATTCTAAAACACACTTTTTCTCATAAATTCGAATTCACAACATAATATTTTACCTTTCGGTTTTTCAGAACAAGAAAAACATGTGAACAGTTATCTCACCAGCATTAGTCCTACGGTAATATCTAGTTAGCTTTGAACTAGCTCTTCTTTTGAGAGGAAATTTAGTCAGATACTGATTTGACCTCGCTTCGCACCTAAGCCATAGATATAGTAACACTAATAGATGGAGCAAGCCTAGTCCTTTCAACAACGTAATTTTGATTCCAAATAAAGTTTGTGGCATCAGCCACAATAGTGGCAAGAAGTACGGCTGTTGTGTGTTTATTCTGTAGTAAGTACTATATTTAGGAATCTCTGTTTTGAATTTTTGTCACTGAAACGGTGAATTTATTTGTTCATTTTTTTTCCCTTTCCTTAAATTTCGATAGGTTTAGCCATGCTGAAGTCTTGCATTGCTTATAATTGTACCAATTGACTTGTGAAAGGAAATGGAATAAGTTTTCATAAGTAAACGTCAGGAACAAATTTTCCATTTTTAATATTTTTGTGATTTACGAAAATTGTTTGCGAAATTTTGAATCATTTTCGTTATTCTTAATCAAATGTTAACTATTATAAATAATGTATTAAAGTAGATATGCACAGGTAAAATTAATAAATTGAAAAAAATCTGTGTTAGTTATTTAAAATTTTTGTACTTTTGAGCTGAAATTTTGCCTGAATTCATTTTACTTACTAAAATGTATAAAATGAGTGAAATATTATGCTGCTGCATGGAAGATTTTTATATTCAAATTGTATTGTATTCATTTATAATAGTATTGTATTTTATTTAGTGTTTGTTTTTTTTCATAATATTTAATGATACTTATTATTTTATAAGTTTCCATTTTCTAACAAGGAAAAATTAAATAAATGGGTTTCCTCATTACACAGGAAAGATTTTGTGACAACTACGCATTGTTTTATTTGCTCCAAGCATTTCACACCTGATTGTTTTTATGAATACCACATGGATGATACTTTTTTGCGACATAAAGATAAAGTGGTTTAATAAAGCCATCACAAGATGTGGTAGCAATTTGCAGTTTTGCAGAGAAAAGCATTCGAAAAGAGCTGAGCATGAATCAGGGGAAATTACCATCTGGTAATATTAAAGTAAAATTAAGTTTAAAAGTATTAAAGTTTAGTTTCGGAAAATCTTTTTTTGAAACTCTTTCAGCCCATGTGTTAGAAAGTTCATTTCCTGAAAATCGTATTGTTTCACTTACAAAAGCTATAGTAAACGATTTTAAAAATATTCGTTTCCACCATCTCACAAAAATTGCCAATATCAAATTAAAGGATAGAAATATTCGTCAAAAATGTACCAAGTTAGTGCTGTTTAAAAATCAATGAATTATGTATGTGTATAAGCATCTCATATTACTCCAATTAATCAGATTTGACAATAGCAATGAGTCCCTCAAAATTCTTTGCATGAAGGGAAAAGATTTTTTGAACTTTTAATTTCACTATATTTAAAGGTAAACTTCTTTACGTACTGCTAGAGGCAGACTGCAGAAAGAACGTGGAGTAATTAAGTCACAGATCAGTGTAGATGAAATAGAGCACTTTCATTGTAGTGGAAGAACAATGTTTATATTTTCTCTCAAAGTTTTTCTGTATTACTTTGTGAACAATTGTGTGTGATTATTATATGTGAGAAAAAAGTGCTGATAGTAGAGGGGAAGGTGATGTTATCTTCTTAAAAAGATTCACAGAAATCTGCTAAATCACGTTTATTTTTGTGTGACCTTGTATTAAAGGCACCAATAATAAATTTGTTTTGGCTGAATGCTTGAAAAATTGGAATGTAAAAGTTATTGCTGATATTAAAGTGTGAACAAATGGTATCTGAGCTTACCTTATTAGTCTGTGTTCTATATATGTTCTATATATGTTTTACATTTCCCTGTTATCAAATAAATACGGAGTGTATTTCTTTTCAAATATTTCTCAGCATATTTCTTATTAAATATTTCTCCTTTTGGAACTTTTCTGTACATGGGTACTATAAAAAATATTGCTAAAATGTGTAATAACATGCCAAAGACAGAAACAATGTGATTGGAAGAACCATCTTGGTTTTACGAGTGAAACTGAGCCAAACATTTACGTTATGATTTGCAATATTTTTTAGAACTGTGCAAAACATAATTTGATAGATGACTTTCTTCGTATACATTATTTGACTAAAAGCATATTTTATAGCGAAAAAAAAGGCTTTCACAATCTGCAAGATTCCTAAAGATGAGTAAGAGGCAGTGAATGTATTTAAAATTCACTAATGCTGTTATAATAAAATATATCTTATATTTTTTGTGGCACCTATATAATGGAAAAGTACCAAAATTTTATACAACATATGATGCTTGCTGAGGTTCATTGCATGCTAATGATCTTGCTTTGTTTTTAGAATATACCATATTTTTCTAAATGCTATTAAAACTATATTAAAATTTAATTTTGGCTTTAAAATACCTTTTGAATAACGCATTTTTTTTCAATATGTAAATTAATTAAAGGTGTATTTTGAACAAATTCATAAGATTTATATAATGCTCCATTAAATGTTCTATTACATATTTATGATTAAAAAGTATTTTAAGATTTCATATTTTATGCTGAAAACGTCTAATAAGACTAAATGAAAGAAATGACTTATTTTACTTTAGTAATATTTTATGTGGTAATTTGGTGATGATCCGCCATACTTGCAGCAGTCGTTTTAGAGGACGTTTGAAGGAACATATTGCTGTTTTCAGTGGTCGCCATATACTACAAATGCAGCATATAGAAATTAAAACTAATATGTGCTTAAAGTTTGAGATTATCTGACAAAAAAATTCATAAAAGTTTAAGGCAGTTAATTCTAGCAGCCGAAATTTCTTAAGGGCATTGAATAGTCATCATCTTTGTGAATAAGTCACCACATAAATTCACTTATGTAGAAATCCTGGTGGCTTTGTGTGTCGCTGTATGGTGTTGTTATTATGACATATTGTGTCACTACATAAATTCATTTAGGTATCCAAGTAGCTTCATTCATAGATAAGTAATGTTTTTAGCCATTTTGTCAGTTTTTAGTCTTTCAATGTTCAATGAAAAATAAGTTTAAAATTAATTTTTCTATTTGAAGGAAATATCTTGCAAAAAACAGTCACTAGCATCTATGACAAAAAAAACAATAAGTTATCTGTTTATGTCATAAATTCAGTGGAGCAGGCCCATAGTAATGTAGGTTGACCTTATTATATACCGTGGATGCGAAGCACACATGAGGCATTTTGCATGGATATGGTATATATTACATATATATCATGCATACGGACTTTCTCACCTGTATGAAAAAGCGTATTTAACTTCCGTGAAACTATCACAGGCAGTGCAATCAGAGTGTCTGCAGTAGGTCTCAGAATTTTTAGAACATAGGAAGAAATCAGTGGTGGAATTTTTATCATACTTACATTCTCATTCTTTATTCAAAAATAAATATATGATTTTTTTGATAGGTGCATGTAAATTTTGTTTATGAAAATGATTTGTAACACAGACTGTTTTCAATAGTTGTTAACTCTCTCCCTCCTCTTCCATACATAAGGATTTCCAGTAAATAGTTAATCAATAGACATTTTCTTAGCTATATTCTTTAAACTACTTTAGTCTTGAAACGCATGTTGCGTTTATAGTCTGTTTATACTATACGCTGTTTATAGTTGGTTCACTATAAACAGCATATCACTTTTCAAATTGTTACCACCTAATATTATCGCCCTGTATTATATTTAAGGAAATTATAAAATCAAGAATCTGCATGTAATGTATGTATATTTCTCACACCGTGAAAAATCGATAGTACCTAGAGTCATCAAATTTTGAATAACGAAATCTTCTACTCGAACATGGGCTCCTGGTAGCCCGAATATGTAACAAACTCAACAATTTCAAAATGAGCAATGGCAATACTATAGGAAACTTAGTACCACCACTGCATTTTACAATTATTATTTTTCAGTTTCTCAACAGAAATATTAAAGAAATATATTTTGCGATTTGCACAACCTGTTGGCTATTTATATTAAATACGCACACATAAAAATATTAGATTAATTTATTACCATTTTAAATATCAAGATTTAAGTTATAATACTTTAATTTTAAAATTTATTGTGAAATTTGGTCCTGTTTAAGAGAGATCAATTCCATTATGTCTGGTCATATTTCCCCTAACTTTAACTGTAAATTATGATCCACTTTTAATTTTGTTCTGTATTTTTTTTTCAACTATAACATGGATGAAAATCCTTGTTCACACAAACAGGTTGTGCATAAAGGAATAAACATTTAATAGCATTATTTGAAATGTCTATAAATTCTTTTTTATAATTCAGCCTAAAGTTACACTGGTGTGCTAAACTTAAGCAACAGCAGGGTTTTTTGCCGTAACTCTAAGAGAAATCAACTGAAAGACATGAAATGCAGAAATGAAGGAGAGTATTATGTACGCAAAGGATGACAAAAGCATCGGAGCTGAAAAAGGAATACAATGCATACGGTATGGAATCAAACAAAAAGAAGCTTTATTGAACGCGTAGTATCGTGACTCATGATTGTCTATCCAAGAGGAAGAACAACAAGCAGATGTTCCTTAATATGGGATATGCTCTCCCCTCACTGCAATGGTTGCTTCGCACCATCTCCGCATACTCAGAACCAGCTGGTGCAACATTTCTTGGGGTAGGAGTGCCCATTCCTCAATCAGCATCTGTTTGAGTTGTTGGGTGCTCTCCAGAGGATGTAAGCGTGCTGCAATGCGTCTCCCCAAAGCATCCCACACATGTTCGATTTGATTTAAATGTGGGGAGTACGCTGGCCAATCCATTCGAGTGATATCTTCACTTTCCAGTAGCTCCTCAACGGCAAGAGTCCGATGTGGCCGTGCATTGTCATCCATAAAAATTAAGTCTGGGCCAATGGCCCCTCGGAACAGACGCACATGGGGAAGGAGTACCTCCTCAGAATAGCGATCCCCGGTTACAGACCCTCTGTCGAAAACGTGGAGCTCAGTTCGCCCGTTCAGCATAATGCCTCCCAGACAAGAACTCCAGGACCACCGTTACGGTGTCTTTCCTTGATGTTACTGGAATAAAACCGGGTCCCGACCTCTTTCCAAATCAAAACGCGTTGAGAATCGCTTCTGGTACTGAACCGACTATCATCCGTAAAGAGGACACGACTATATGGATCAGTTGTCCAGTTTTTGTGCTCTCTGCACCACTGTAAACGGTGGCGTCGGTGGCCAACTTTCAACGGGAGGCAGCGCTCAGGACGGCGGGCGAATAGGCCCGCTTTGTGAAGGCGTCTGGCTACAATAAACCGCGATACTTGTCGCCCCGTTGTTGTAGAGTTGCTGAGCAATGGCACTTGCTGACTGCTGTCGGCCTCTTTTCGCCTGCAGGACGATATATCGGTCATCCCCTGCAGATGTCGTCCTCGGGCGGCCACCACCAACCTTTCTAACAGCTGTATCTGTGGTTTGGAACACTTTCCAAGCTCGCGAAATGACGCTTTTGTTGATTCCGAACTCTGCAGCTACACTGGTGACAGTACGCCCCTCTTCCAGCTTTCCGATCATTCTTCCACGTGTGAAGTCGTCCAGGTGATTTCTTCTAGCCATATTTTACGAACTGACTCACTGGCACTTGCAGCGAATATGTTGAATTGCGTCTCCGTCCTTCCTTTTATTCTACTGTTAAGCTGCGCGCGCCGACATCACGCGTTTTGTGTACGCTCACGTCGCCTCTGACGTTTCGTTCCTGATATTTGCACACGCATGACGTTTCTACTGACTTACGTGTTCATTATACTGATCTCCAGACCTCATTTTCTGCAATTTCATGTCTATCTGCTAAATTTTTACATTGTTGCTTAAGTTTTGCACACCAGTGTAATATGTGTTATTTTTTATATCTTCAGTTAGAGTTCAATCACAGAAAATTTCTATCAATTGTCCTTTTCCTTAACGATATTTTTGATTTTAATAGTTAATATTTTGTTTCTTTTGCTTAGCAACTATTTTTCTCCTTCATACCACCAGTTGAGAATCGCTGCTATATGGGAAATAAAAACATTTTTATCTCCAGCGTGGGAGACTGTCTATCGGAAATTCTTAAAATATCCTGTTTTTAAATATTCTGTGATATTGCTGTTGAATTTAATTTTATGTGACTTAAGTGCAAATAACATGATATTTAATAAATAAAGGTAACACATAAAATGTTTAAAAGAAAGCTCCTTTGGGTCTGAAACATTTCAGATTTTTTTTCTTTTTGCATTTGCAAATATTCAAAAATATTCTGTTGTTGACATGTTATTTTTTCAACTAACTAGAAGCTTATTTATATTAATAATCCACTGTGAAACTGCAATTCATAACTTTCCTATTTTTCACTAAAACGGTCTTTATATATCATTCAGAAAAAATTTCACAGTAATAGGCATAAAATAACATATCCAGAAATAATCGTATTAAAAAAATAACATCCAAAACTATTGGATAAATATCGCATTTATTTACAATACATTACTTAGGACCATTTTAAGGTATGATTAATAACAGCTATTTTTATTATTCTGCATCAATTATTAGGTTAGGATATTAATCAGTTCGTATTATATTTATCTCCAGATTTAATTTTTTATTTCCGTATGACAGTATACCATGCAAACATTAAATCTGAAAAATGTGCTTGTTGTAATACACCATACATAAAAAACCATTTTAAACTCTTCCAAATACATTCCTTATAATACACAAGATATTTAAGAAATGTCAGCAATTTATTCTATCTATTATTTTCTAATAACATTAATGCATCTCTTCTGAATTTTATTCATAGCCGGTACATTACAGCAAATATTACAACTGCCGTATTTCACGTAATTCTGATATCAGTAAACGTTATTTTCAAAAAGTATAAGTACTGACATCATTGATTTAAGATGGTATTTCAATAATTGTAGTGTTTATTATTCTGTGACGCATATTTCAATTCAAAATATCCAACAACTCGCCCTTGAGTTTACATTTCTTTTTGCCAATCTCATGGCTGTTGCCAACTCTCTCGCTTGGAATCAAAGTTTTCTTGTGAAATGCTTGATCTATAGTATTACTATATCTATGACCTGAGCTTAATTTTTTCGTCCTGTGGGCAGAAAGACTTAGCGAGTGCAAAACAAGACATCTGTCTACTTTGTCTGTCAGCATGTTTCCATTTGACAATCTGGCATCAAGCCGAAACGTATTTTGTAAACATGGCTTCGGTTCCCATGTCGTCTGCTGTAGAAAGAACGTTGTTTATAGGACCGCGAATACCTAATCACATCAAATCTTTACCAAAATATCTTTCAACAATAAAAAGGCCAGTGTTTCGTCAACTTGTTAAATGTAAGTTTGTTCACTTTGATTGCAATGTATGCATTTGATTTGTTGTGGGCGTTGTAGTATTTCATGTAGTTAATTTGATGTTTAGGAAGCAAGTCTGATATTACTGTTATTTGATCTTCTAAAAATAATTGAGAAGTTATAATTAATTATTATCTTAAAAATTATGAGCTTAGAAGGAATATATCGTTTTCAGTTTTGCGAAGGTTATTTTTCGCAGTACGATATTGAGCGTGAAGAAATATAATTGCTGATGTAATTGTTCAATTTAATTTTTCTAAGACTAAAAATATGGTGATTTCATTGAATATTCGAAGCAAGTTGTATAATGTCGAAAATGTTGTCGTGAAAAATATAAAGATTAATTTGTTCCTGAAGACAGTTCGTCACCCGAAATATTCCCAAACTTAAATGTTTTTTCTTAGGATTAGATATAAATAAATTTAGCTGTTCCAATATTCGAAAGAATTCCTTGAGAAAGAATTCTTTTTATGTGAATTCATAACGTGAAACTGGTGAATTCATTAAATCTGATACATAAACAATATTACTTATGCTTTGTTCTGTACCCGTTTCCAAAGCAAAAATGCAACACTAGCATGCTCTATTGTATGGAATAATCTTTGTTTCTGAAACATTTTGCATGCATAGAGACTTTATATTTACCTGTACTTGATTATTGACTGATTGTGCTGTACTGTGTATACCATTCCCCTATATTGTTAGAACGTTTTTCAATCATAGGTCTTAATTTAGCACTTTTAATTGAATTGAGGGTTTGGATGTTATGAAATTGCCTTGTCTTCATTTTGCTGTGCAAATCACCTTTACTTGAGGTTGTTCTGAATGGTTGTGTGATATCAGAAGCAATACCCATTTTCTGAAATTGATTTAATCAAACAAGAATCATTACGGGAGAAATGTTTCCATAAAGGCTGTTCTAAAAGAAACTGGTTCGTGACATGTGAACTAGAATTCGAACCCAGATTGAGAAACAAGTTTTCAGTGGTCTTTTCTACACAGCTGCTGGTGAGTACTATACCAATAGCTGTGTAATAATGTATTTCATTCAACCTGGAAAATTTTTTAAACGTTTTGCTTTTTTAGTGAAGATTTTTCACATCTTTTTTTTTGGGGGGGGAATATGCATCTAACTCTTTAGAATATCTTAAATGCATCACTGCATGGAATATTACATAGGTATTTTTTCATTTTAAAAATGATATGGTAATTATTTTTCCTTCATTTATAATGGCATCTGCTTTTGGCAGAGAGATTAGTCAAGTAATATTCTGTTTGCAATCACTTTTTTTTGCTTCAGGGATGAAAAATGATAACAGAAAGATAATAAATAATTATCTTTGGTTCCTTACTGTATGAATGCTTATTCAAGAGTAAAAATGTCTTTATAATACTTAGAAAGTTATTGGAAGATAGACTAATATTTAACTATATAAAAAATATTCACTTTTTGTTCTGCAATGGCATATACTATTATTGCTTTCATGTTATTTACATTTAAATTAATAAAAAAATCAGGATTATGTGAATGAACACGATTGAACAACAGTAAAGCAATGGGAAATATCAAAAGCGAGCTATATGAAGGTTTCAGAGAGTTGAATATATAAAAAATACAGTTGATGGTACAAAAAGCTAAATGAGTAGAAGAAATTGAATCTAAAATTATAAAAGCAGTCATCTTATTTGCTTTCATATGGAATATCAAAAGCTTGTATTTAACAATGTGTAAGATTTTAAAACAAGAAGTTCCTTTCAGACATGAAAGCTGACATATTAGTATTTGTAGGCTTTAAACAAACGAAAGTAAAACATCTTATCTGATTTTGAAATTCCTTTGATGAGGAAAATTAGTGGAGATCCTGCCAAATTTGTGGCAGCCATGGCAGCTAAAGTTTAAAAGGACTGATTACTATTTATTTAGTTAGATAATCAAAAGATACAACCTATACTGGACTCTATTGCTTCATGAATTAAAAAATGACACTTTTTTTCAGCAATTTACATTTTATTACTACAGCAATTTATTTTACTACTACACGAAATGTGGGAGGAGGATGTGAAGCAAATGATGAAATTGTACCTGACAAACAAATTGGTTACATGGGAATTTTTATGAAGCTCATCTAAAATACCTAACTCAGCATATGTATAATTTTCATTTGCTAGCCATCCAAAATTTGTGGGTTTTTCTCCCTCCCTGTGTGTGTGTCTGGGTGAGTGAGAGAGAGGTGGTTGTATGTATAAGTTAATTTTTAATATTGGTTTTGAAAATGATTCATATCTGCAACAAAGATATTTTAAACAAAATCAGTAAGTTAGAAAATAATAGATTATTAAGTACACTAATCTATAGATTGTAAAAAAAAAGTTTTATCTTTGCTGTAATTAACTCTTTAAACGTGTATCTTGTCATAAGTTTCAATACCGTGTGTCTCTTTTCCATGACCATCTTTCAAAATATCTCCAAAATTGTTAAAATTTTTTATAAACCTTTATTTTTAATTTTTGACAAGGATATGAAATTTTATCACTCTCCATTTTTTGTTGTTCAAAACTTTCAGTTAACAGAGTGCACACAGTTTTCAAATGCAAATTTGAAAGTTATCCGCAGGTTTTATGGTGATTCATCAGTATTTTCACACTTAAATTCTTATATCCTATGTCTTAATCGAATTTTAGGTGCAGTTTTAAAGTTTGATTCTTCATCTTGATTATTATTATTCTTTATTCTCAATTTCAAGCTCATCATTCTTGTAGTATGTATTTGTTCTACATTCTTTTAAAACACTTTTACTGTTCAGTGACTTATAAAATAAATTTTAAATTTGCACTTTATCTTGGAGCTGTTTGCAGGAAATATTTGTTATGATAACAGAGTGGGGTAAAATATAAAATCCTTTTATTATAAATGCAAACATTTTATTCTTCATGCTGTATATTTTAATTAAAATTATCATAATTCCATACAATGCATAAAAATTTCCCTCGGGTTATAACATAAAGGTCAAATTACTTTCATTGTTATTTCCACATTTCCCTCCTCCAATGTTTAAGTTTTTACTTCAGTGTTAAATTTCAAAAATTTACCCAAAATCTTGATGAATGAAAAATTGCTTGTGTTTCCTCTGACTTTTGAAGTATCAATTATTACTAAATGTAGCGCATAAGCAGAATTTTAGAGTAAAATGCTCTATCATTTGTATTGAGTGCAAAATGTTAAAGTTAATTTTTTCTCCTTTCATATCTGTTCTCTTGTCATATCCATGACTGCAGATGTCCTGAAAGGTAATATCGCAATTTTTTTTAAATATTTAATTATAGCTCCATATGAATAACTATCCCTAGAGTCATTAGTTTCTGAATCTTTTAAAAGGAGTTTTCACTGATTTCAGTAACTTCGTTTATACCATTAAGGCTGATGGCAGAAGTTTCTGTCCTAGTATTTTTTAATGAAAATCTCAAAGGTCATGTTTGTTGATCAGTACGTTTATGTTTTTGCCGCCCAGCTGGAATAGTGATTAGCAATGCTGACTGCTTTGCTGAAGGACCCGAATATGCGTGTTTGTAAATGTATAGTGTCTGTGTGGTATGGGGACAACCAAATGCTTAAATATGTGACTAGCCAGAAATCCTCTCAAGAGGTTGGTGTTAGGGAAAAGGGTAGACCTCCAAGATGCTGTCCATCAAAATTGGGAGCAGAATTAATTGAGCAAAGTCGCACTGTCTGTCACCTGTATGGCAAGACAAGTGAGATAGTCACAACAACAGTTTATGTTTTCCTTTGGCTGATGATATTGAGTTATTTAGAAATAATCATAATTTTATATGAATAATTCAACAGCTTTTACATGATTATACATTATTCATTTATAGTACCACACTTAATTACCCCCATGAAACTGCATATTGACACTAAAGAACTTTATCATTTGCATTTCATATATGTGTTATGTTTGAAAACTAATAATATTTTCATTTTTCAAGTTTGAAGTTCAAGGGGTTTCTCTTGGGTGTCAAACTTACTTTGTACCTTTGTAGAGATTTTGGTAAAGTTTGATAGTCTGCCTTTTATGAGACTGATATTTTCAGCATATAAAAAACTGTACAACAAGATGGGAAAATAAGAATTCATGCTAATTGAATAAATTAACCATGTTTTTGATGTCATCTCTGCATTTAACATTTTTCTTGGTACGTCTTTGTTATAACAGCCACTGAGATTGAATCACTAGTCAACCGAGATAACTTGCAGAAATCTGGCTGCATGTTCTTATACCTCACCACATGATCATTATCAGCACTGGCTGTGTGTTCTTATATCTCACCATGTAATTGTGTAGTAACACCGTGTTGCATTTTAGCTCTCGCTGGGTGTTCTTATGTTATTCATTTTTGATAAGGTTTTCGAATTTGCATGGTTTATTTAAAAATGCATTCATTTTTTCATGTGAATATGAATATGACATTAATAATGTTTAATTTACCAATTAAGGATGTGGATGCCATATCATTTTTTTCAAGAACGAGGTCTTTTACCTGACAAATGAGTATGCAAAAATGGCCACAACATGAAACTTTATGTTAGCAATGAAATCATTTGGAGGTGCATTGTTAAAAATTACAAAAAGAAGAATGGCCTTTGTGGTGGAAACTGGTTCTGCGATTCCAGAATATTGTTAATTACTGCTCTTAGATTTATGTGGTCTTGGGCAGAAGAGTTGATATCCATGAAACGGTGTTACAAACTGTTTAATATGTGTGAAAATGCTGCAGTTGACTCGAAGTTACGTGAGATGAAATAAATTAAATTGTTAAATTGTTAATAATTATAATAAGATAATAAGAAATTGTTAAATATGTTGTTAGGAAACAACATACAAGTATTATTGTTATTATTATGCACTGAGGAGCAAAAACATTATGACCACCTACTCAATAATGCATTGTGTGACCTTTGGCCTCCAAAACAACTGCATCTCGCCTTGGCATGGATATCACAAGCTCTTGGTAGATGACTGGAGATAGGTTGTACCAAATGTCTAATATATGCATATATGCACATGCATACAAACACACGCTCATATGTTCATACATTTCTGAATCCGGTCCCGATAACAGAACAGTACCCTTCAGTTTCAAGGGCAATCAGACGTAGGTCTCTTCTTCAGGATAAAGTTTTAAGTAAAATTTATGTTTAAAAAAAGATTGCTGTTTTGTCTAATTTAAATTTCTTCATTAACTTGTTTCTCTTCCAGTTTGATAATTTTATGTTTGGAAATCCCTTTTTGGTTGGTGCACATCTTACGAGCCTGCTTCTACTGACTTTGAAGTTATAAATATAGCATATAAAAGATTTCGGTCACTTCATAAATTTTCATGTTGCTTTGTCATTGTTTATATATTTTCAAATAAAACTGCATGTGGTGCCCATTAACACACACTTTTCATGATGCCAGGATCCCATAATTTTGAAAGTGCAGAATGCTGTGCTATTGAAAGCAGACTCCTAAACTGAAAGGGAAAAGCTGATCAATAGCAGTTAACTTATATTCTTCTTTATCAAACCAGCTTATCAAGAATTAATCGGACTTGTATGAAGTGAAGATCTTATGCTTGTGTTGTGACAGCACATTGATCCATTATAGGTGCTAAATCATGTTGTTAAGTCACTGATTTGCCTATCAGAAATGGTCAACACTATATATACTGGTGAGAGAAGTTCTTTATGCCTGTTTTGAACTTTAGCATATTTCATATATTCTCACGTCATACCATCTCCTCACTTTTCTTTTTATCAGAAGTTTTTAGTTCCAGAGATGAAATCTTGGACCATGTGGGAGGTATGTGATCAACATCTGAAAGAGAACCCGTGCAATTATATTCATATTTCAGATGTTATTAGTGAGATTCCGTGTTGTAGTCCTATGCATACTTTATAGTGGCTTTAAAATTTTCTAATTTTCTTACTTTTTCTTTAAAAAAAGTGAAATTCTAAAATGTTCTGTTTATATGAGCTTTCTGGTTAGTTGAATGTCAGACTGTGGCAATTTTACTGTATACTGAATGCAACCACTCAGTCTGGATGAAATTCCAATCATATGTAATAGTGAAAATTTTGTGTTTAGTTTTTTTTGTTATTATTATTAAATAGTGTGAAAATA
>KK116104.1:153420-183275 GCA_000611955.2 Stegodyphus mimosarum
CCAAAGTCTTCAACAATTGAAATATGTTTACAGTGGTGTAAATGTGTCTCTGATTTCATAATTTGAGAATTTCTGTGATATATATATATGTTTCATTTCGATCTTAACTTATAAACATTCCAGATGGAAATTTCATAGAATTAAAAGTTTATAAATGGGAATGCTATTAAAGTAACCATCAGATTTTTAGGATCAGTACTATAATTTCAGGAAAAATCATTTGTAAATCCAAATGCTTTCAATTTATAATTTTTTTTATCAATTTACAATTTTGTTGCTATATCTGTAATAAAAGTTTTATAATGAAATTATCTCTTTATGTTCTTAAGGAAAAATTCAGTGTAAGGTAGGTTATTTTCAATAATGTTTTGTTATTAAGTTTAGATATTCAGTCATTTTTGTTATAACATAAATAAAAAAGACAGAAACAAAAATTATACCATTATTTTTTCTTATTATCCTGACTTAGCATTAATTCATCATTTTATTTCAAAGCAATAAGACGGTGATTATCTTTTTCAGTTTCATGAATTTTCATTTAATGATGTTTTTATGTTTTGGGTGAGAGGGGATAGGAAAGGTTAGTTTTCTGTGAAATAAAGAGAGTAGTAACAGAATATTTTGTATTTTTAGTTGCTGTGTTAGATTTTGAAGGAAAAAATATTAGTCATGAAATGTATCAATCACTAAAGAAGACTGTTGATAACAGTAATATTGATATTGCATATGGTGCTCTGTATGTGCTACTAAAGTGTGCATTAAGTTTGCCTGAATCATCTTTAAAGCAAGAGGTAAGGATTGAATCATTTTAGTTTAAAGCATTTAATGTGAAATTTACTATTATTTATCAATGATACGATAAATATGATACCATTTTCTCTGGTGCAAAAAATAATGCTTTCAAGCGGAAAGAAGAAAAAGTGCCAAAAAAAATTTTTTTATTACTTTGTAACAGTCAGTTACTGTGTGTGAAGTTAAAAAAGTTGTAGAATGTGATAGTAAGTTTTTGAATATATTGAATAAGATTATATTGTAAAAGCGAGCCAGTGAAACACAAATCTCTTTTATGAATATACCAGAACAGAAGAAATTACAATATGTAGAGATGAATTAAAAACTGTGTAGACTTCTTTTAGTTCATATTTCTGGTCCATATGTCAATAGAGGGTTACAACAATGTTAAAAATATATATAGTTTAAGGATGAAAACAGTTTTGTTCTGAGCCACTCCAACTAGCATTACTTAATTTATTCTTCATCTGACTTGTAATGCCTCCGACTTCTGTTTCCTGGTTTCATGTCCCCAATTTCACTGCCAGTGAAAAGGCATTAGTTTCATTTGTTTTTACTTTCTTTGAATACATTTAATAAACACTCTTTTCCCAACGAATTTTTATTTTCAGTTATAGTGCATATGTTTAGGTTCCATTTGTGAGGCAGGTATCTTCATTAAACTTTAAATTGTGCTTCTATATGATAAAACCAAATTTCTGGCTTATTTATCCAAAAAGGAGGAATTTTCACAATTATCTTCATAATTTCCAAAGAATTAGTATCATTTGACCGGTTTTCTGTCTTCTAGCCATTTGCCATAATATTTACCCTAACTAACTCGGATCACCAATGAATGCAGCGGTTGCTACATCACAAAAATGATATTTTTCTGTTTAAGAATAACCTTTCAGTACTATATTTTAAAGAAAATTATTTATTAATTTGTAAGATAACAATTTTTTAAAAACATTATTATTCTAACAATTTTATTGCCATTTGCAATCTATGTGGAAACAAAGATTATATATTGTTTGTTGAGGTTACATATTGTCTTGAATTGCTTAAAAACATTAAATAAAACTCAGTTATTTGACTATCAGGTAACCAAGAAAGTTCATGCCGTTTCTGTCACCTATCAAAAACAGCCCACGGAAATCTTAAAACACTCATTTCATACTTAGAAATCACCATTGGCTTCAGTTACATGTTCTCAATGAGACACAAGCTTATAAAGGACCTTTTTTTTTTCTTTTTTTTTTTTAAGTCCAAAAATTGTGATGCAGTTTTTGTGATATTGTCGTGTTTTCGGAACTGTTGTTCCAGCAGGTGGTTATACATGGTCAAAAATAAATAATATTCAGATAGGGTGATGTCCAAGGAACAGAGTGGCTGAAGCAGAGCTTTCTTTCCCAGTGTTTTGATCATCTCTTTGGTTGCTTTTGCCGTATGATGTCTGATATTACTGTGGAGGAGAATTACTGACCAGTGCTGGCTGCTTCTGGTGCAGTGCAGTTGAAACGATTTGCAGTTTGATGAGTAGACATCAGCTGTTATGTTTTTTCTGCTTTCTAAATATTCATAGTGGAATATGGCAAAGCTGGTCCACCAAACACACAAAATTATCTTCTTTTACAGAATGTCTGGTTTAGTGGCCAATGAGAACGAATCAGAAGTAAAACAATGATGTTTCCTCTTCTGTTTACCATATGTGATCTGTTTTTTGTCACATGTCAAAATTTGGTCCTGGAGTGAGGCTTTATGACAGCATGACAGTAAAGATAAGCAGATGTTCAACCATTGGAGCTTGTTCTTCTCGGACAGGACATAAAGAACCTACTTGCTTAGTTTCTGTGTCATCCCAAGGTTATGAAGATGTGATCAATTGGCTCTTGTCAGATAATCCAAACCCATATGCAAGCTTCTGGCAGTTTGATGAGGATTCTGCTTTATTTCCTTTTCGAGCTTTAGTTTGTTGAGGTTGGATGGACAACCAACATGAGGCTCGTCTTCAAGGCTCTCCTCTCCAGAAGAAAATTGGTCGAACTACTTTTCAGCAGTCTCTTCACTCACTCATATATCTCGAAGCACAGAGGACATTCTTGTAATCTTTTTGCAATTTTGTTTCCTAATTTGTACTCGTAAAGCAAAATAGGCCTTAAAATCTCCTTTTCGAATGACATTTTCTTTGAAGACTGTGCTTCCTACAAAATCAGTTGGGAAATATGCAATGCACTGAACCTCTACTGAATAAGGTTTGAAAGGAGTGTAAATATATGATGTCATCAGAATCAATTTGACCACACTAATGTGCCAAAAGTAACTGTTCTCAAAAACTGCATGAACTTTCTTGGTTACCTGGTATTCTCAAAAACTGCATGATCTTTCTTGGTTACCTGGTAAGATGAATTTTCATTTCATTACTATCTATGCTAATATGACATTTAGTATATATACTATATATATATATATGTATGTATATATATGTATATACACTTTAGGTTTTGAACTGCTTTGTATTTTTAACCCTCTTTTTTCTTGCAGTTTGTCGCTGTGTTTCAGGTATTTGGTTTTTACATACATTTATTCCGAATTGAGTATGGGATGAATTTTAAATGTATTATTTTTTATATATTTTGCATTGTATACACTTTATATATATATGTCTGTGTGTATAAGATATAAGAAAATACCATAGCTGCTTTAAAAAATAATTGGCGACCTCAAAATTAACATTCTACGTTTGGTAATTTCCCCCTAAATTCATCTGTTCACTCAAATTAGAGATCTTTCCATATTACATAATGTTTTAATGCAGATACCTCCTGCCCAATCAATAATTGTAAGCCAAAACTTTCTCCAACTCAAACTGAAATTACCACTTTCTCCCATCTTCCTTTGAACTGCTGCTCTCTCTTTCACTTATGCTTTCATCCTGGCAACATGCTATTTTTCCATGCTGCTGATTATTTGTCTGAAATGATGTCGTAGTCTTTTATCTGTGTATATAAAAATTATTTGTAGTCCACTATGATCGAAAAATAATTTGTCTGCCAAAGAAATAATTTTGATATGCCTACAAATAAAGATAGTGATTCTCCAAAATTAGTTTTGTCAACGTTTTATTCTTGCCTTATCCATGCATCCATGTCTACAGTCAGAAGTTAAAAGGAATGGATTCATGACTGCGCGCTTAGTATATTACATAAAGTCGACATGGATGTATACCTGTGCTTCACCGAAATGTTATCATCTAAATTGTGGCTACGATTTGTGAAAGAGAATTAGTTAATTAATGCCTTCATGTGCTAATCTTCAAGATATCTACGTCTCCGTCAATCTATGTGTGCAATCTAGAATCAGCAAGTCGTGCCAAAACAAGTGTGTTACAAGTTTTAAATGTCAAAATCCATTCTTCGAAATTTAATCTAGGATATCTGGTGATTTAATAAATGCAACATACTTCAACAGAAATATGAAAATGAAAAAAAAATCAAGTCATAGATAGCTGCGAGTGCTTAAAAATGAAATCTGATGTTAGCCGTTCCAGCATTTGTTTATAGTAAAATGATGAGTATTTTCTGCATATGTTTCATATTATTCCAGTGCCTTGAAGGTCAACAATCCTTATCAGTGAAATGTTAAATACAAAATAGTGTTTTATGCTTTTCCCGTCAAACAACAGAATATTATCAAAAGTGATGTTGAAGTGCTATTAAATTTCGGTTTTCTTTCATCCAGTAAATTACGTTTTAAAATAACTTTGCATTTATAAATAATTGTGTTGTTTATGATTTATTGATGGTAATATATCATTTTAACATGAAAGTTAATAATTTAAAAATTGTATGATTTATTTAAAATGTAGTTTTGTATTTCTGAATTTGGGGAGGAAAAATATTTGGTAAAAATCAGGTAAAGAATTTGGTTTTACTTTGGGAAGGTTCCTAATACGAGTAATATATTGCATATCTTGTGTAGTGTCATATTATCAATCAGTAGACTTATCTTATTGCCCTTCCAAGCAGTTCAGAAGACACTCGATGTCATAAAGTGCACCTCCATGCATGGTCATTAGCAGACGGCGTCCCGCCATCTTCCCCTATTCACTGCCACATGATACTACTTGCACTACTACCCCCTTGCACGACTAACAATTTGCTCATCTGTGTGGCTTTTGAATGAGGGCAAGTTGCACTCACATTCCAGCCATTCAAAATTGTTTTCTCTGTCCACATATTCATCATCAAGCACACTGGTTACAATCTGAGAAAGATAAGCTAGTGACTCTTCTATGTCTGTATGTGACTCTTCTGTATAAACGTTCAGGTTCTTCCAAGTCTGCAAGAATTTTTCTCCAAGATTTTAGCATTGAGGATGTCACTTTCTTCCATGTGGCACAACTGTCGTAGAAAGCATCCAAAATTGAAATTTTTTTAGGAAAGTTTTTAAGGTCATTATCTCCCTCAATCAGTTGACATAACATGGCAGAATGGTAGTTTCATTTCACCAGTGTAATAGCACCTTATTTCATTGGTTGTATTAGGCTGTCATGTTAGATGGCAAGTACTTTACAAAAAATTACCCATCTCTTGATTTTAACATCAATTCACTTGGGTGGGATAGTGCATTGTCTAAAATTAATGCTGTTCTTTCAGGAAGGCCATGTAATTTTAAAAAGGTCTGTTATCTGAGTTATGAATTTTGTATCAAGACACTGCTGAAATATTATTCTATTCATCCATCCTTTTTTTTAATTGAAATAATGCTCTGCTAAGTTGGTTGCTTCCATGCCTTTAAGACTTTTTTTTTTTTGCCTTCCCAGTGACAACCAGTTTCAGTTTGTGTTTTCTGCTGTGTTAGAGCATGTCACTATTATTACATGAGATTTACTGATACAAGAGTTTTTGTTGCATTTCCAAAATAACTAATTCAATAACATTTTTTATTTCCTCTATAAGCAAATTTTGAGTCTCAAGTTTTTAAAATCACTGCAAAAGTCTTGTTGCATTGTGATCCACTAAAAGATTCACCGTGCACTTGGGGCTGTCGAATACCAGGGTACTGTTTGAAATGCTTAAGCCATCTTGATGATGCACAAAATTCACCCTCTAGTCCTAATTGCTGAAAAAAATATTTAGGTTTTTCTTCTTAAATCAGTCCATTTATTGGGTTTCCCTATTCTCTCTGTTGACTAAACCACTCCAGCATGGCTTTATCGAAATCCTCGTAGGTTGACTTTTTCATTATTTTCCTTTGCTTCATTCGCATGGCAGAATTGAATACACACACAAACTGCAAAAGTTGATCCTTTTTGTTTAATAAACCATGCACTGCTCGCCAGCTCTGTACTGCAGAGACACTGATTTCATGATTGATCCATTCTGTACTTTACTTATGATTTCAATTTTCTGATGAATGGAAAAAACAACTTTCCATTTCTTTTCTGACATTTTGCTAGAAATACTGATTACAGTAACTCACAGCCACTTGCAAATGAAAAAGTAAAATAAGCTTTTTGAAGTGTCTGAGGAAGTTCTAAATGTAGCAGTTTCTGTTTCAGCAAAAGTACAAAAATAATCTGCCAACCAGAACTTCTTCAATTACTGTATCTTCAAATTAAAAATGCATCTGTTATCAGCTGTGAGGAGGGGGACAGGACACAGGAAGGGACTTATAACTGCAGTCAAGTTGTTAAAATGTATTGGAAAGGAAAAACAGAAGAGGGAATAACCCTAAAAGTCATCAACTTGAGTTTCATATCAACGTCTGCTTTCTCTCTCTCTCAATACCGGGTTTTGCTGATGATTCTTGCAATAGTACTTTTTCCACCAGAGGGCTTTTTTTTTTTTTTTAACATGGCCCAGGTTAAGCTGTAACCCGATTAATCTCTAGTTGCAAGTTAGCTTGTAAAAACTGTGTCTTCTATATTGTTTTTGACATAATATATTGTGTGTGCTAATTCATAATCAAGATTGATAACATGCAAGTATTATTTACTGTGAAGCCTAGCTAATACATGTATCCATTTTTTTACATGAGTTGTTTTATATTTATTCAAATTTCAGAATACTGTTCTAAGTTTAGGGAAGAATTTTTCGCATTCATTTATTTCATTATTTTACTGCTTTTGAGATAAAGCTTCTAACCACCTTTAATCTTGTTTAACATTTGGGAGCAGCTTTTTTGAATTTGTTGGGTGGGGGCTATTATAATGTATTGATAACAAATGAAAGGAAAGCTGAGAAAACATTCTGCAGTTCAGCTGTGGAATTATATGTTGTATAAACTGTTAGATATGTAATTTAATGTTTGCATGTAGATATTTTGATTTTACGAGTAACTTCATGTACAAATTTTACATGCGAGAAAAGGAGGATCGTTAAAAGGATAAAATTGACTTAAAAGAGATATGCATTCCATTAATGAATTTAGTAAACTTATGCATTTCATAAACATACTTAATAAACAATGTGTACATTAAAGTGCAATTTTTATTTTTTTTATTTTATTTATTTATTTATTTTTTTTTAGTGAGCTTAAGTAAGTATATTGTTGAATATTTTATGATGCATGTTACCTGTCATTACAGTCACATTGTGATTTACCTTTTTATGTTTAACTCTGCAATTATCCAAAAATTATGTTTGATTCACTGAAAAAAAGGGAAAATAGCTTCTAAGATAATAAGATTGGTTTCTAAAAATATGTGCATACAATTTTTAAATACCATATTTCCTCGCATATTCCTTCCTAGGTTTTTAATGCTAAATTCTGAAAATTTTAAAAAATTATTTGCTTAATTTTCCCCTTCCCCTGTTTCAGTGTTTCCCAACCAGGGTTCTGTGAAACATTACTAAGGAAAAACAATTTTTTTTTCCTGTTTTGGTATTGTGTTTCAGTAACTTTAATAGGAGAAATGGGTGTGACTGTGACAACAGTCTAGTCAATGATTACTAAAAAGCTGTCTTTGGCTGTTTGGCTATGCTCAGTTAGATCTCGTCAGATGATAGGTTATGGTCAATAGTTGTATGAACTTCTTTATTACTTGCATTACCAATTCAGTTATTTAAAAAAAAGTTTTTTTTTAATGGAAAGAGATTAATTAATTTACTTCCTTATTTTTTTTTAAAGTTTTTGTTAAACTGTATGTTGACATTGCAAGGCTGTGCCTGCAACATGAGTCTAACCAAGCATAGCCAAACAGCCAAAGACAGCTCTTAAGTTGTCACGAACTAGAATCTAGTGTGACTGTGTATGCATTAGTGACACAAGAAGTATAGGATGATATGGTTAGTTAAACAGAGTGCTGGTGTTTATTTTATGCTACTATTATTCTGTTAGTACTTTATTCAGTTTTGTTTCTCATTTTGCAGTTCTATAGATTTTAATAATTAAAATATGGGGTTAGTCTATATTTTAGTGTACTCCTTGGATTATCACCAAGTTGTTTCATTTATTTTAACCTGAGTAGTTGAATGTTATGGAAACCCTATTATGACGTGATTGTTTTTGTGATTGCAGTGAATTTGACTGATGAGAAAATATATGTAAGAGCTATAAGGTATTTCTCCTGCCTTTGTGATGTAGTGGTCAGTACGTTCGACGTGTACTCGAGAGGTCTGTGGTCCAACAAAGGCATTGCTCCGTTTTCATCTCTCCTGTTTTAACAAAATACCTAATAAATCTACAATGATGCCCGAACTGAAAAAGGTGGTGAATGATGATTCTTCACCACCAGTATTTGGCGACTGGGTCCCCTAAAACCCCAGTTGGCCTTTAAAAGGGGGAGTGTATGAGGTATTTCTGCCACCTTTGCATGCCTTTGTGGTGTAGTGGTCAGTGCACACTGTGTGCATATTTCAGAGGTTCGTGGTTCCCGTCCTGGCGAAGACGTTGCTCATTTTTCATTACTTCTGCTTCTGAAAAAACCTAATGTCTCTACAGAGCATATTTATGTGTTGGATATTGATTACGAAGTGCGTTGCTTATTTTGCGCTTTACACTGTAAAATGGCTTTATGTGATAAAATTAATCTGAAGTTCCTGTACAATTTCGAACTAAAGGGGAAAAAAGCGCTAATTGACTGGTATGTAAATGACGGTTTACTTAGTAGTCATTTTAAGTGTCCTGTTTGTGTGAAGGAAATGCATATGGTCGAACTTAAAGATCGTTTAGATGGCTTTGCATGGGTTTGTCGCAAGAAAGGTTCATGCAAGAAATGCCACCGACAGTCCAGCACTACGGAGAATATCTTTTACTCTTATTTTTGTGAATTTATTTGGCTATGGCAGTATAGAGATTCTAGTTCAGATAATTTAAAAAAGTTTTTGGATGCTATTAAGGAATTTTGTGTGCCATAGTCTGAAGACACCGAAATTTCTATATAAGGTAAGTCGATATTTCCTTTTTGTAGTGCGTAGATAAAATAACATGTATTTTCTTTTTTATGTTATTTCATTGCTTGATTTAAAATGCAGTTTATTTAGATTATATATTTTTTTGTTTTAATTATGTTTAATTGCATTGTGTTTTGGATGCTATTTTTCTGGAGAGGGCATTGGATGTAAACAGGAATTTCCCCAGAAAATCACCAAATTTCTACAAGGGGTACCCTGAAATATATTTTTACTAAGTGTAGCAATACTTGAAGATAAACAATCCAGATAAGAGACTAGTGATGAAGATTTGGAATATGATTCAAAATTTCAGAAGATGGAAGAAGTGCAAAAGAGATTTGTCATTTCAACGAAGGTTATTTATTAGTTGGCTTTACATGGACAAGTGATCTAGAATGTCCTCTTTCATTATCTCTCATTGTGGTAAAAAATTGTAAAATACAGCAAGGCTTCAACAAAACTGAATAGATACTTCATGACAAATCATACTAATATGAAAAATAAAACTGTTGATTAGTTTAAATCTCTGTTAAAAATCTCAAAATAAACTGAATACAGCTTTTGTAAACACATTTAGAGAAAAGGCTCGGAAAGCGACTTATTTGGTGGCAGAGCCTATTGCATAGAAAAGAAAAAGTCACACAGTCAGTAAGAATCTGATAATGCCCACATGTAAATTTATAGTGGGGAAAATGTTGGGAGAAGATGCAGAAAGAGAAATTTAAAATATTCCACTTTTAAACAATACAGTAAATTGAGGAATCAATGATATGTTACATAATGTTGAAGGGATTTTGTGTGATAAACTTAAAAATGGCAATTTTTCAACTCATGAGTATGAGTTAACAGATTTAGCCAACAAATGTTATGTTCTAGCATTTGTAAGATTCGTTAATATTCAGAAAAACTTCCTTTGCTGTATATTTGATATTTTATATGCATATCTGGGGGGGGGGGCTTTCTTGCCATTTTTAGGGATGGTGCTGCTTCCATGTTGGGCTCTAGCTTTTTTACTTTTGTGAAAAAAATGCCAATGTTGTTTCCACAGCCTGTTTTATTCATAGAGAGGTGCTGGTATTAAAATATCTTGGTAATGCACTACAAAAGGTAATTGATTAAGTTATAATGCAGCTTCATTAAACAAAAGCTACATCACTGTAGCATTTTTAAAAAACTTTATGATAACATGGATAAAGAGCATACAAATCTGTTGTTATACACTGAAATTTGGTGGTTAAATGGAGGCAAAGTTTTTAGTAGAATGTTTTGAGCTAAAGGAAGAAATGCATGCACATTTTCAACAAAATGATAAATATGACTTTATTAAATGCTTTAAGGATCAAATGGCAGGTATTTTCCATCACTTGAATCAACTGAATAAGTTACTGCAAGGTGGTGGAGAAAATATATTAACATCAAGTGACAAGATTATTAGATTTAAAAGAAGATTAAACTTATGGAAAGATCATGTTACAGAAGTGAATCTTGAATGTTTGAATTTACTGCCGAGACTAAAAAGTGAATATAGATGCCTACAAATTTTGAGTTTTATTGTATCCCACCTAGAGAAGCTGTTGAAGAAAATTGATAATTATTTTCCATTGCTATCAACAGAACTATGTGATTGGGTAAAGAATCCATTTTGTCCCTTCATGCTCAGAACTTAACTTTGAAAGAACTTCATGACTTAAAATCAGATGGTTCATTGAAAATCAGATTTAGTGACATGATTTTGGAAAAATTCTGGATTACCATTGAAAGTGAATATCCAAACAATTCACAAAAAAGCAATTGATATATTGCTGCAGTTTTCAACATCGTACATGTGTGAACAAGTTTTTCAACAAGAACAAGAAGGGTTGCCTCAGCAATGGCCTTTTTTGCATCGGCAAGTGCTTTCTCAGCCTTGTTCCATTCGAGAGGGTATTCCTTTGTTTTACTTGGTTGTGAAGGTTTCTTTTTATTAATGCAGCTGTCCAATAACCTATTCAAGGAAGGTAAAACGTGCGAAGCTCTTGGGACAAAATGTTTGTAAAAGTTAAAAATGCCGAAATATTTCCTGAGTTAAAGAGTTTGGTTTAGGAAAATTTTGAATGGCTTCCACTGTGTCAGGTAAAGGTTTTAAGCCCTGTTCAGATGCAGGGAAACCCCAAAACTCCAAAGATGCTAAACCGAAATTGCATTTAATTCTAAACCCATAATTACATTAATTCTAAACCCATAATTACTTAATCTTCCACAAAGAGCCATCAAGTGTATCAAATGCTCAGTTTTGTCCTTTGACGCAATCAATATATCGTCAACAAAAACAAATACTCCTGGCAGCTCATGAGTTACTTCATCAATAAAGCGTTGAAAGGTTGCAGCTGCATTGCATAGCCCAAACTGCATTCTTGTACTGCCAAAATGTCTGAAAAGAGTGGCAATAGCTGTTTTATGGATTTATTATAATTTGATGATAGGCTTTTACCAAGTCTATTCGAGAAAATACCTTAGCTCCATGCAACTCTGCTACAAAATCACAGATGCCGGGAATAGGATACTTATCGGTCACTGTGTGAGCGTACAGCCTTCAAAAATCTCCCACAGGTCTCCATTCGTTTGTGCCTTTCTTTGACACCATGTGAAGAGGAAAAGAGTAATTACTTTTAAAAGAGTCGCATGCGACCTAAAGTGATCATTTTTTGAATTTCATTCTTAGCAGTTTTTAATGTAACTGGAGCTAGTCTCCTAGGCTTACATGAAACAGGAGGACCAATAGTTTCAATGAAATGCATAGTATTATGCATAATAGTCTCATTAAGATCAGAAAGCTTCGACAGTGAAGATAGTTAGACAGTAATTTATCATATACACTATTTGCAATAATTGCTTTTATAGAATACAGATGTGTGTTAATTGCAGTGCAATTAATTTTTAAATGCGTTTTTAAGTCAACAAGTTTTTTGTTCCTTAAATCAGGTAGTAAATCAAAATAATGCAAAAAAATCAGATCCAATAATATTCGTTGACATTTTGCACACATAAAAGGCAAAATTAAAATTGCGATGAAGACCAAGCTCAAGACTTCGTTTTTTGTCTGTAAACTGGAATTGGCATGCCGTTAGCGGCAGAAAACATCATAATAGGTGTCTGATGCATTTCATCTTTGGTTGCTAAGAGGTGACTGACATCTGAGACAGTTTCACACAAGAATATTTTATTTGACTTTCTGTGTGTAATAAAAAGGTGACGAGACTCAGAGGGTAAATTGCAGGTCGCCATTACACTTTTGTTCGTTTCCCTGGAACGTACATGATGGAACACACTTTTTAGCTTTCTGATTAATTTTGCTATGATACCAGCAATAGGAAAAATTTAAAGCAGCTTTAACTGAAGTTTTTGCATGCAGACGAGTTGCCATTCTCTGGTTGTGTAAGGTTTATGGCTCAGTGAATATTCTAGATGTGACTCCACATTGCAAAAACACAAGTTTTATTACACAAGTATTCATCAACACAACTATACATTAACTCAACTAGTTACCAAAACAGAAAAACTTCTACACAAATATATGAACATCCTTGCGCTGGAGCTAAGGGCAATGTGTGTGAGTTTGTTGGTCGCACTGGCAGTTATTACGAAAACAAAATGACATCATCTGGCAGTGTGCGCATTCGAACATACGACTGCCACAAAGTCAGCATGCTTCAATTAACGTACTTTCATGTGAAGAATTCATGGAGGTATTCTAGAACAAGTTTATTGATTTAGATTCTTTTCATTGCCCACTATTCACGAAGATGTAAGCTACCTCTCCGAGATTTAGAGGGCAGTTGCTTAGTCACTTGTTTTAGCAATTATGACTCCCTATTAAGTAAAAGAGCACTCACTGTTAAATGCCCATGAAAATATTAACTATGCATAAATGCAAATTTTTTAAGCCCAAAGTTATGAAAGATTTCATATTTAACCTGTTATAACGTAATGTCTAAGTAACTGGAGTTTTTGCTATATGATACATTATAGATATCTGTGCAAATGACAAATGAAGAAAATATAGTAAAACTAATGTCCCTATTGTGTATTTTTGTAAGGTAAACTTTTCTGCACTCTTTAATGCTTTAATTTTTCAACAGTTTATGGTGCAGTCAAAGCAAATACACAGACATTATAGTGCAGCAACTATTACCTTCTGGAAAAAAGAAAGAAAGAAGAGTCATTCCTGGAGTTAAATGTGGTTTTGGTATTTGATTAGGAAAGCGTTTTAATGTGTTTCAGTTGGTGTACAATATCCATTTATTATCTTTAGTTATAAGTATGATATAAATTTGGCATATGTTTCCATGCTAGTAATAAACTAGATATGAAGATAATTTATATAGAATAATAATTTCTCTGTAAAAAATAACATTTTGTGCTACTGCTGCATTATATCTCACATGAAAAGGAAACTGTGCAATTAAATGCTCCAATATTTTTTTAATTTCATATTAATTCTGAAATTTGGAATTTAAAATAATGTTAAAAATGTATGAATGTGTGATGTAATTTGAATAATTTATTATTTTAGATCTATAATAGTTGGTATTGTATTAGCCCTATTTTTCAGTTTGTTTGAAGTACATTATTTATTTTTGTTAGTTATCCCACATTACACCTGTTATATTTTCATGATTTTTAAAATGTAATACTCATAAGAATTTTTTTTACTCATAGAATTCCTGAAGAATATATTGATGATCTAGCAAGTGTAGTTTATGGGCCAAGGTATAATTTTGTTTTAGTAATTTTATTTTCGCTAGAAACATTTGATGAATAATCTAGAAATAACCATTTGACTTCTGAAACTGCTGTAAAAGTGCATTTCCATTGCGCAATAAAACATTCATAATTCCTTCTTTTTTCAAATAAAAATAGTATATTGTTGGAAAAAATTAAGGGAATAACTATAAAAACTCATGCAGTTTGTATGATATTGTAGCTAACATGAAATGTGTACCAGATGTTTGCCATGTCTGACATTATCTTCAAAATGCAGAATTGCCTATTTCTATAAAATAAATAAATAAAATAAGAACAGAGGAAATGTGATGTAAAGAAGGACAAGTAAACGTTGTTGCAACATTTAAAATATATGTAATAAAATAAGGTGTGTGGTCAACACTGTCCAAAGCTTCATAGCAATTTTCCATCTTAAGTATTAAATTGACCTAGAGTTTCTGTTGAAGGAAAGTGTATTTACGAAGAATAGTGCCGTGAAGCACCAGACTGCAGTAATGCAAATCAGCATCCTATACATATTTTGTCAGATTTAAATCTGGAGAATATGCAGTCATTACACAAACCAGCAGGCCACATGTCTGCTGTCAGGTTAATAGTGCAATCTAGTGGGAATGACATTTTTTACCATCAGAATTAAGTTATTATCTGTTGCACCCCTAAACAATATGACACAAGTATTTTGGATCTCATCTCTTATATTTCAGCATTCACAGTTGTACTGGCAAAAATGTGTGGGTAATTGTGGCCATTCAAAATCATGCCCATCCATAATGTGATTCCAGCAACTTTGTATCTGTGCTTTTCGCAAATGTTTTTCAAGCTTATTGTGTGTGTTTCATTTCCTTCAGATTGTAGCATGTCTAGAATCACTTTCCAAACAAAAATGAGACAAGGAACTTGGCCCTAGGCTGGGATACTCCAAACATGATCTCTATACCATTGCACTCGGGTGCATTTCATAGACTGATTTAGTGACACACAAACTGTAGGTTTCCTTACATAGAACCTGTCACTCATTGTATAGCTGGATAGTTGAGTTCCTGTAGCTGCAGCAGCCTTTGCAGTCTTGATTGACATCAGTTTCTATTTCTTTTAGCAGTCACTGCAGTTCTGAGCAGTGGTGTGCCGACTATGGACTGGAGCAACATGACTAGTCCCTTAACGTTTTAGGCGTTAGAAATTTAAAATCTATTTTTACGTAACATTCAGAAGCATTAAAAGTAACATCGTTTTACCTTTTTTTCAAAAGGCCCATCTTTCGAATGTAGTCGGACTGTTGCACAAGTCGGATGCACATAGGCTTTAAGTGAAATACAATTATATGTAAAATTCAAAGTCATTTGTTTTGCTTGCCTTGTATTCTTTTTTAGATAAAAATGTCTTTATTTATTTTTTGTGAAATCCATCAAGGTAAAAAAAAAAAAGATTTGTTATATTCTTTCACTTTTAATTTCCCTGCGTGATCCAATTTTCATAAATTTATCAAAGTATATTATGCATTATTGTACTCATTATTATTTAAAATACAGTAAACTGTACTGTGATGACCACCTCTCTAAGGTGACCACTTCTGAGAATTGCTCGTATTTCTGAGAATATAAACACCAGTACTGAATTTCACCTCTCTAAGATAATAAACTCCACTGTCTGTGGGTGGTCATCATAGGGAGGATTATTTTTCTTCATGCCTAGTTCCTGCTGTTGAAAACCATGACATTCCGCTGGTCCTAAGAGTGGCATGCTTTTTTACTTTGAACTACTTGTTTTGACACAGGTTTTTATGGACCTGTGTCAGTGTTTGTCCTGCTTCTATCATCTAACTGCATGTTTCCACTGTATTTATCACATTCTGCCAAATGCCTGCTCATTGAGTTCTACGATCTTACATATGTGAAAATTTTATCCGCCAAACCTTGAAATTAGAATTTGAATCTGAATCACTCCTATAAACATCTACCAAAAGTACAGGACAGTGGAGGGACAGTGAGTCCCATTGGACTATATTATAACCTTGATCTTAAGCTACCAGCCAACTACCTTTCATTAGGCTCCCTTAATAGAATTAACATAAAACGTCTTTTTATAGTTGTTTATGCAGAAGAATAACCTGGCACAAACAGTTTAAGGGAAGCTAAAAATGAGGTTTAATATTTAAGGTTGACTTGCTTTAAATAAAAGCTAAAATAGGAGCATTCCCAGATCGTTGCCTGCTTCATCAGCTGAAGCTAAAATCTCATTGTTCCTTTCATTTTTCCCATCAGTGTGTATGCAGCTACAATTGATTGTGCTTTTATTGTCTTATATGCAGATTCACTTAGGCATAGCAATTGAAATCTTAAATCTTAAAAACCTTGAAATCTTAAAAGCCAGGAGACTTTTGCATAAAAACTGGGAGGTTTTTACACGGCACAGTGATATCATTTCAAAGGAACTCCGAACTGACTTTAATTCACCTTATAATTCATAGTTCAGGTTATTGAACTATTCATAACTCATTTCTAGTGTAAAATATAACATTTAATTGGATATTCTAAATTTTATGTTCTTTGGCTAATTTCATTTTTAATTTTCTTGCATTTTTATACTGAGAAAATCCTGAGTAACGAAAGAAAGCCTTTATTTATCAAAGTACTTTTAAACATGATGAAATTAAAATTAATAATTAATGTACATAAAACTTGATAATCCACCATGTGTTGTGGATTAAATGCAAATATTAATTGATCAAACGCCTACAGTAGATTAAGACAACTCAGATCAAGTAAAATGTAATAAGATAAAAATACCATTCAAATGAAATAAAATTTAATAAAAAATATTATTCTGAAAATTATTAGAAATGAGAAGTGAAATTTTCCGTATTAAAGTTTCATTAATTCAATAAATTTAATTTATTGTTGGGAAACATTTTATTTTGTAAAGGGTAAAAATTAAGAACCAGCTGATTTGGCAGCTATGCTTCATACGTATGCTTACAGTAGAATTTAATGCCTGTATACCTATTATTTGTAAAATCTTTGGTTGTTGACTTGAAAGATGGAGTCAATGAATAATGTTTTCACATGCAGTTATATCCCACAGTACATAAAATATTTGTGTAAATTACTGACAGGAAAAATTTTTTTTTAAATCTGTTTAATTTTAATTTCAGTTTGCCTTAAATACTCTACTAAAGCATCTCAGATCTGTAGAAAAATTAAAACTTGTTTCTATTCTATAAATTAATCATTTTCCACAGAATTAGACTAATCTTTTAAAAGTAATAACAATAAACTCACTGCAGAATCTCAGATCTATAGAAAAATTAAAACTTGTTTCTACTTAGATTATTCATTTTCCACAGAATTAGACTGATCTTTTAAAAGAAATAAATATTAACTCACTACAGCATATATTGTTGCCATTTTCTTTGACTGCTGTTTTGTTATCTTGATTATATATTGTAATTTACCAAAATTTCGTAGAAAATGATTCTATGAAACTTGGGCTTTCTTAACCAAAATTTTCATAAAATTACTTTTTCAGAGAGAAAAGCAAAGCAATGGTGTGTATGCATATCCCTTCATTGAAATATAGCCTTTAAACACTGTGCCATAATTAATTAACCAATCTTATAGTACTCTCTTTAGATACGTTTTTGTGCTAGTCCTTGGCTAGTATGTGATAATGCATTAACACACCACCCAGATCGTTATAGCAGTTAGTGATGCCTCAGCTGTTGTATTTTTGAGTTTGGATTTGAATCCAGAGGAAGGCATGGATATTTGTAAGTGTATATTGTATTTTGGCATGGGTGCACTTATGACAAGCCAAAGGTTCTCTTCAGCATAGTTTGGTGGTATGGGAAGAGGAGTGGGAGACACTTTAAATCCATTGCCGAAGGTGTCCTTCCTAAAAATTGAGAAAGAGCTGTACAATTACCATGATGGGAGTATACCTGTAAAATCATTGGTTAAGTTCTGTTGTCATACCAATTTCTGTGGTCCTGCTCTGCTTGGCTAACATATATTGTATAACTATTTGTTTTCTTATTTTAATCACTATTTTTACTCATGCAAGGTGAAATACTTTTAATTTCCGAAATTCGCCTTTAAAAAATATGCATGTGGAAATTTTAGTGCATACTATCACCTTTAAAAACCTTATGCATCCATATATTGCTTTAAACAGTGTTAATGTTTCTGTAACTCATTTTCTGGAATATTATTGAGTATTTGTTTGACATTCTATATCAATTATATTAGAAAATCAACACAACTTTTAACTTTGGAAATAATCATAAACCAGAAGGAAAAGCATGATGGTCTAACTAGGTAATCATTCTTTTGGTCAGAAAGCGTGTGATGAGGAATGCATTGTAAGAGTACCTGTGAGGTACAAACTTCACAAAAATCTTTCTCGTGCTCAATTCTTCAATTAAAATTAGCATAACTTTTTCTTGGTGAATTTGTAATTAATTAACACATTATCATTTATTGGATTATATCATATCTTTCATTCTATTACCATTAATGTCTTGTTTTTGGCCATCTGTTTCTGAGATTGTCTGTTATATTGTTGCATGTGTACTGGTTCGTAATAGATTGAATGCACACAGATTTGATGATAGCTTGATAACATTTATTTTACCCAAAGAAACTTTGGGAACTTTCCACAAAAATAGTTGTGCAACTCTTCACAGTAGCTCAGAGTACAGTCAGTAGTTACACATCAAACTTCTAAGAATGTTAAACACAGCACAATGCAAAGCATATCTAAAGAGCAAAGCTAACCCGCAGATAACTCAGTACTCCGAACTCATGCTGAACTAACAATTACAACTGAGAAACTGATGCTCACTTTGGTCTTATGTAGTTTTTTCCTGGCTGCCAAGAGATTTCTAGTACTTTCTTCTATTCGAAATTACTGGAAGGCATATGATAGCTGGATATGGTTACAGTTGCATAATTACAGTAATTATAGTTATTCAATACCCATTGGAGTTATACAGGGACCAAAAAAAATGCCGCCAAGTTTGGCGACAACAATTAGTTGCCAAAACCAATATCTTGCCAATTTAGTGAGATAGCCATTCACTCAGTATAAGACTTTGCCCCTGTATTATTTTTCTGGCAGAGCATCATCTGTTTAGAGCTTCATGTTACATTATACAGAGAAAATACAAGAGTTTCACGTATAATTTCACTCAGATTATTTATATATGTACAAAATTCTTAACAATATCATTTCATGTATCGTTGGTTCTCTTGATATTCAAATACATTCAGCTGTTTCTTGATAATTTCTACTGTACATCATTTTCATAGTAACACCTCCGATTTTCAGTATGAAATATTAATCTGCTGTCAATTCGTATTTTTAATGCCAAAGTGCACATGTGGGTATTTGCTTCTTGCTCAATAACTAACCAACATCTTCCTGTATCTGCCTTGAAATTTATACATGTATTAAATCAGCGTATAATTTTACTACAGTTATTTCATAAGTGATATTACATACCCATTCTAAGAAATAAATTATCATGCACAGTAAATCAATAAAAATATAGTATCTGAAAATGATGGACAAAAGCTATCATGTATGTGTAGTAGAAAGTCGTCTTTTAAGCTGTAAAGGAGTCGGTTACTATAATCACTAGTGTATCTTAGTATAATTGTTTTTGAAAATTTTTATAAATTCAATAACATCAAAAATTTTGTGTTAAAATCATAACAATCATAATCAATATATTTATAATTTATTTCAGGCGTTCTGATATTCTGGTCAACTCTTGCATCAGTGCACCTCATTTACCAAACTTAAAACGGTTTCGGTGGAGAGTAGATGTTGCTATATCAACAAGGTCATATTACTAACCACTTTATCTTGCATATTTCAAAACTGGAAAATTTATGTAATGACACTAAAATTTAATGTTATTTCAGTACACTTAATAGAGTCCTAGAACCTGCTATTGTTATGGAGATAGAACTAAGTGATGGTAGAAAAGAAACGTTTGAGGTATGTATGGAAAATACCATCTAATAAATAATAAAGTTCATGTTGCAAAGTCATTTAAATTCAGGAAATAATTAAATTCAAATCAATAAATAAAGGTTTCTACTATTAAAATTGTAAAGTAATTTAAAACTAAACCAATTATATTTATTGCATTTTGTGCTTCTGTGGTACAGAATCCGTGTAAAATAATAATGGAATTCATGACTATTGTTTTTACTGAAGAATGTGGAGGTAATGATGTTATGCTGCTTTGATGGCATGACTCCATGTGTGGTCGCATTTGTTAAGCTTGTGTATCACTGCATATAGAACTAAAATACATAGCAACATTAAAGCCATATGAACGATTATTGTCAGTTATTGTCCTCATTATGTAAGGATCTTGCTAGTGGCAAGAGTCTTCGAGCATTCTGACTTCTTGCCTTGTCTGAAACAGTTTGCAGATTGAATTAGTCATACCCACTTAATTTTCGGTTATATTTTGCATCCTCTGATTCATTACACTTGAAATGATTTTAGAGGAGTAACCAGATGATTGGTCTTCAGCCTCCCTGAAATTGAGGAGCTTTGGTGACTGACACAGTGCAGATTAAATCGCTTGAAACTAGCTGTGAAGTTATGATTCTTATAATGTTGAGCAGAGTTGTAACTTAACAAATGATTGCTTCTAGAATGTCAAAACTTTTCGTCTAACACCTCATAACAGCTCGAACACTGTGACCTATGGGGGGCGCACATATAAATTTCTTATCTTTGTGTGTGATCTGCCATATACTTTCCCTCCAGCATTATAGTGATGATATATAAAAATCAGGGAAATGCAGATGCTGCCCAGAATGAGTTTGATGAATATATGGTTTGGTGCAATTTGCAGTCTAGGTTGTACAATATCAGGAGACCAAATATCCATGTCCGTATTAGACATAAATACTGGTTTCGCACTATCAATTGAAACTGAAACTATTTTTTCATGAATGGATAATTTGAAAACTTTTGCACTACATTTGAGCACTTTAAAGTGGCTGTCGTAAGGTGATTCTAGTGTTTGTCATACTGCATTATGTCACACAAACACATGTGAATGAACACTGCTTTTGTTGCATGTGATCCAGTTGTTTTTGGCTTAAGCTGCTGCATGCAGCTTCAAAGTATTCGATGTATTCAACAGGATCAGTTTCAGCATTTGACGTATTGGTAAAAGTAACGCGGAGGTTTAATTATAGTTCCATACAAGATGCTTTCTTTGAGAGCTATTCTCATCTCAAGTAGCACAGTTGGTAAAATTTCTGGCCATTTTTGAGTTTCATTACACATTAATGCAGATTCAAAAGAACAGTAAAATTCCTCAACTTACCCGTTGCTTTGAGGATGATAGGCGGTTGGGCATATTTGTTGTACACCTAGGGGTTTTGTTAGACCTTTAAATAATCAAGATTTGAATTGATGCTCTTGATCAGTCATAATAGTAGCTGGAGCACCAAAGCAAGAGATCCAGTTCATGTTAAAAGCCTCCTCTACTGTTGTTGCTTTAATAACGATGATGAGGATAGCTTCTGTCCGTCTAGTGAACCTATCGATAGCTGTTAGATAATATGTGAATCCATCTCAAGATGGAAATGGGCTGATGGGGTATAAATGAATGTATTGAAATTGCATAGAAGTTTCACTAAATGATTGTGAAAGTGCTGATGTCTGTTCATGCATTTTAGCTTTTTGATACAGATTACACAGTCTTGCCCAGTTCATGATGTTAACCATATACTCTATTGGTTAGGGACTAATTTTGATGTCATTCAAATGGCTGGATGAGCTAAATTACATGCACAGTTTAAACCAAATTTTGGGAATGTCTTGGAGAAGTTCTTGCTATACTACTAGAGTGGACACTTTAATTGTAGTTTTTTTTTATTTGTAAAGAACTGTTAGTATTTAATATTTCTTTTTACTTATCATCTGTTGTTGTGCCTGAGCGATTTCTTCATAATCAGTTGGACCAATAATTTAAGTTTCATGAATGCATGATAATGTGTTGGGAATATTGTGTATTGGATATCTGTTGTGAATTAGCATGTATGTAAATTTCTGAATGTATGCAGACTGCTAAAAATTCCATAACATGTGCACTGTATTTTGTGTCAGTGGTTGTGAGCTTTCTAGAAAAAAATGCTAGAGGTTTGAGTCTGTGGTTAGTAGCTTGTTTAGAGGTTTGTAAATAACATAGTCAGAGGCATTGACTTGAAGAATTAGAGATGCATTTTTCAAAGGATCTGTGAGTAATGTGGCATTTGCTAACTGTTGTTTACCATTTTCAAAAGCTCCACTAATGCATTTGTCATTCTCTTTTGAATCTTGTAAATATCTGCTGAGTAGTGCTTGGTTATGAACTGCACATGGCAGACATGTACGGTAAAAATTTATTAACCCTAAAAGCTTTTTTCTAATAGTTTTTGGTTTTTTGGAGTTCAAAATTGCATCTATTCCTTCAGGTAAAGTTTACTTCGTTTCTTGGTTATTAAATGGCCTAAGAATTCTATTTTAGGAGCATGAAAACACATTTTGAATTTAAGTCCATATTCCTTTAGTCTGTGTAAAACTTTGCAAATGTATTGTTTATAGAGTGCTTAGCTTTCTGATAGTACTAGAATGTTATCTAAATATGTGTAATTAGTTTTCGTAACACTTCGTGTATGAAACGCCGGAAGGTTTTAGCAGCATTTTTTAGTCCAAAATTTAAATAAGGAAATTGAAAAAGATGGATAGAGGTAATTGTCGCTGTTTTAGATATATACTTTAGATGGATATATGATGATAAGGCTGCACAACATTTAATTTAGAAAACATTGTTTTGCTGTGAAGGAATTGAGTGAAATCTTATACATGTGGACTAGGATATGAATCAAAAACTGTAACTGAATTAAGTGCTCTGTAATCTGCAACTGGTCAAATGCATACTACATGTAAAGGTGATGAAACTTTACTCTTCCGTGTTCTAACATATATTTGAACTCTTTTTTTTTTTTTTTTTTTTTTTTTTTTTTTTTTTTTTTTTTTTTATTTTTTTTTTTTTTTTGCTTCGTTTTAAGCTTTGGGTCGAAGCCTACTTGCTTTAGAGTGGACTGGCTGCCCTTTAGTTTCAAAATAATGAACTATAACTTTTCTGATTGTTTTCCTACATATAGAAGGATTAGTTAGTTCCAGAAATTGTATAAGAATTTTGTGATATTGAGAGGATTCTGAAACATTGAGTTGAGTATTGTTAATTATTGTTGGCATAATTTGTGTGCAAATTACGTTGGCTACTTTTTGAATAATTGCATTTATCACGGTATCTTGGTATTTGTTTGTCTGTTAAACTTAGTGTTGAAGATAACTTTGTAATTTACTCAGTATTTGATACTGTGCAAATAGTTGTGTGTCATTTGTGACTTTCAAAACTTTATCTTCTGTTTGGGCTAGAATTGGTTAAATCTGCATCGGAAGCCAATAAAATTGCTTGCATATTTGGAAGGAATTCTGTTTAGCCACAAGTTTTTTTTAGGAAATCATCATGCATTTTGTTTGACAGTTTGTATCAAAAGGAAACTTTATTTTCATAACTTAATTGTAAATCCGATAAAAGTTTACAGATTTGCTGTACTTCAGAATCCTGAAACTCCACAGTTAGTCTGTTTTCTAAAACTATATCTTTGCCATTTTCAGGAGGTGTTAAGATAATATTTGAGACATATAGTAAAGTTGATGTGTCTAAATTTCCTTTAATAGGCGAAAATTTTATCAATGGTAATGTCAGCCAGATCAAATTGGATTTCACATTGTCTCAACCATAAAACAAAATTTGATTTCCATATGTCTACTGTATGAATCTGATGAGTCACAAATTTCTTGCCACTGCCATTCCATCATTTTCCAAAGCAGTGCTGCCTCTGAAAAAAAAGGAGAGAAATTCATGAGGGTGTTTCATTTCACCTTCGAGGGAAAAAGGTCAGTGGCCTTCAACTGATTAGTTGTTTCACCATGTTAATTTAGTCGAGACAGAATGCTGGGAAGCAAAGAAATAAAAATGTATCCATTGTCAGTTTTTAAATCCAGTGGGCAACACTTGTAGAAAATTTTTGAAGATGCACAACTGAATATAAAGCACAAGTACACACAAATTTCTGAATATATGCTGCTTTACACACAGTCACACTGTTGTCTGAATTAGATGCTTCTGTATTAAGGAACATCTTTAGATGAAGATTGATGTCTTTTTCGGGTTATCCAGGGAAGACTGAAGTGGCATTGATCCGTTGTGAAGCATTTTCAGGAGCCTGTACAGGAGTTGGCTGGAAATGATAGATTTGATAGTTGCTTTGGATTTCCATTATTATCTGCTGCATTACACCGGGTATTTTTGAGTAGCAAGAGTTTTTATCGCAGTTCTGTCAAAGATGCAGATGAGACACGTTGTTTAGCCATCGGAATGGTCACTGATAATTTACTTCATTAATGCAGTTGTCGGTCCTCGGTCACCACTGGAGGTGAGGGTGGTTTTTGTATAAAAATTAATATTATAAAGTGACTTTAAAAAATGCTGTATAATTAAATCTTTTGAACAGTTCATCATAGGTCATCTACAGTTCCAAATTAAGAAATGAATCAGACAAGGTAGCATTGGTTTTTCACATGACAGATTTCAATAATTCTGAATATTTACAGTTTACAAAGTAAAATCTGAAATTTACAATACCTGTATAAAAATCTGAAATTTACAATTTTTATACAGGCCCCTTTGTAAAGAACGTTCCGGTTACACTGACACGAAAAAATTCCCAACACCCTGGAAAAATTATTATAGAGTAATGAGATTTGGACAATGCATTTTGTCTAGTTAACATGTTTAATTGATTAAATTTTCAAGATTACAGGTTAATTTAAGCTCAAGAAAATGCATTTCAAATGTGAAATGCTGTTACATTAATAGCTGGTGTAATGTCCAGAATTTTGAATGCAAACCTGCAAACATGCATGCAATTGTATCATACGGTGCTGAATGTCACTTTGTGGTATGGAGTTCCATGCTTCTTGTACTTGTTCTGTCAATACTGGGACGGTCAGTGATGGCTGTGGATGATGCTGGACTTGTCGTCCAATGATATCCCATATGTGCTCAACTGGAGACAGATCTGGTGATCTCGCAGGCCAAGGTAACATGTCGATACTCTGTAGAGCATGTTGCATTACAACAGCAGTATGAGGGTGAGTGTTATCCTGTTGGAAAACTCCCCCTTGAATACTGTTCATGAGTGGCAGCACTAAGGTTGAATTACCAGACTGACGTACAAATTTGCAGTCGGTGTGTTTGGGATAACCACAAGAGTACTGCTGTCATAGGAAATTGCTCCCCAGACAATGACTGCAGGTGTAGGTCCAGTGTGTCTAGGCCGCAGACAATTTAGTTGCAGGCATTCTCCTGGCCTCCTTCTGACCAGCACACGACTATCACTGGCACCAAGGCAGAACCTGCTTTTATCAGTAAAACAACAGATCTTCACTCTGTCCTCCAATGAGCTCTGGTTTGACACCACTGGAATTGCAAACGGTAATGGCTTGAAGTCAGTGGAATGCATGCTACAGGGCACCTGACTTGGAACTGTCCTTGAAGTAACTGATTTGTAACAGTTCGTTGTATCACTGTTCTACCAACTGCAGTTTGACTTTCTGCTGCAGATGCAGTACGATGCGCCACAGCCATATGCTGAATACAGCGGTCTTCCCTCTCAGTAGATCTAGGTAGCCACCCAGAACCCAGTCTTCTTGAAGCAGTACTTTCATTTGACCACTGCTACCAACAGTCATGCATAGTGGATACATTCCGGCCAAGTCTTTGTGCAATATTGCGGAAAGAAAGCCCACTTTTTCGTAGCCGTATTACACGACCTTGTTCAAACTCGGTGAGCTGTTTGATAATGGCCTCTTTGTCTTCTTTAAAGGCATTCTTGGCTAACATCAACTCAAAACATCAAATTTCAAAGCTAAATAATGCTTGCAAACTTTACAGCATGCATTTAAATCAAACCTGATTTGCAAGTTCTGAGTGGCGCTAGCAGCACCACTCTTATGCGCGAAGCGCAAAATTTGAATCGATGTCATCTTTCAGATGTATAAACACGCCTACCAAATTTTGTTTATCTAACACGTCTTTCTTGGTGTTGGAAATTTTTTTTTCTGTCAGTGTAGTACGTTTTTCTCAGCCGTCTAATCTTTTGGAGGAAGGATTGAATTCTGTTATTTACAAAACGGATACCAACCCAATACTTTCCCCAAAAAATCTTGTGCCTCTTACCCAGGAGAATTCTGTCAAAAACATATCTTGGACATCCACAGAGTTACTGAGGAATGGGCACCATATTTGCATGCTTTCATTGGAAAAGAACAATTTGCATGTCCCATTCATTCATAGCCAAAATGAAAATGGAGATAAAAAATTTGCCAACAATCTATTTTGGAAGTTTTATCTGGAATTTACACTTTGTGAAAAAGTTTTATTTCATTGGATATAAAATTTCTAATTTTAATCGTTTTACTTTCATAAATGGGACTTTTAAACTCATGCTTCTGTATTAATGTTGCTGTAACATGAAAGGTAAAAGAAATTTTATTGCATTCAAAAACTTAACATGCATATCTATCTTTAGTAGTATCTGTAGATAGCCCCCTAAATATACTGGTCATCAAAACTAAAGGATAATGATAAAAAACATGCTTACTCTGTTAATGTTTCAACCAGTGCCCAATGCTGTAATTATTTATGTTAATTAAATACGGTGGAACACAAAATCGTACTCCTGCACATGTGTTAGCACCAGAAATATGTAAATTTGGTGATTGACAATGTGTTGCACATTGGACACATGTTGGAATTCCAGTCTGTAGTGTTGTTTAAAATGAATGCAGTTTCTGAGATGATCAGCATTCAGTAGTTATGACTCAAAGGCATCATTTAAGTGAAGGTCAAAATTGGTGAATAATTGGTAGAATCGAGGGAGGTGAGACACAAATGGAAGTTGTTCAAGACTTGAATATCCTTCAAACTGTCATATCAAGAGTTTGGAGCCGCTTTTTAAGCAATGGATCATTTGATAGACAGCCTGGTCAAAGGCGGCCTAGAGCAACAACTGCATCTGAAGGCACCATGAAGCAACTACAAGAAATATGGTTTCAGACCTTCAGGGTGCCACAGGAACTCGAATTAGCCATTCTACTATTGCACGAAGGCTTAACGAGGTTGGACTGTATGTGAGAAAACCCATCTTCCAGAAGGTCCTGTTTAAACTGGTGCAGTCGTCATGTTCATTGGAGCTCAGATGACTGGGTCGTAGTATTGTTTACTCATGAGTCCATATATAGTCGGAAAAGTGATTCTAGATGTGTTTTGTTCTGGAGAGAGGAAGGAACATTCAACTTGCCTTCCCTTGTCCGTGAAATATCCTGTTTACACAACCGCAGTAAAATGATTTGAACAGGAATCATAACAAATGGCAGCACTGAGCTGCATATCTTTCAAGAAGGTTCTGTAACTGCTGAAAGATACATGGACAAGGTGCTGGAACCCCAAGTTAGACTGTTTAAGGATGCTGTTGGCCCAGAGTGTTTCTTAATGGATGACAATGCTCGGCCTCATCGAACATATGTGTTGTCAGAATACTTGCAAACAAAAGCTATCACTCGAATGGATTGGCCACCTTACTCACCCGATTGAGAATGTATAGTATGCCTTAGGGTGCCGAATTTGAGCTTGCCAAATTCCTCCGTGGGCACTCCAGGAGCTGAAAAGTGCGTTTTTGGAAGAGTGATGTGCAGTTCCACAAGACTTCATCAACACCTTGGTGAAGTCTGCGAAATCAAAATGTGAGGTATGCATATCTGTTCGAGGTGACCGTAGACTGTATGAAAGAAAAAATTTTTCACAAGAGGTGATTTCACTTTCCCTAATTTCCACAAATTTGGTTTGAATTTCGATATTTTGCAAATTATCAACTGCCAAACATTGTAATTTATGTTAACTAATGCTTTTCTATAAATTTCTGTTAATAATTTTTCGTTAAGTATGAGTAACGTTTTATTTCTGTCATTATTGACCAGTAGTTCATTGCACTGTGCAATTTGTCTGGCTGTGAGAGGGGATCATACCTTATAATAGACTCATTTTCAGTTCACTATCACAGCATGGGTTTTGGACATCCCTGCACTAATTTCTACTGATAATGATGTGTATATAAAATGACTTTTGAGTGATCAGCTCTTCTGTGTTATAAATACATATTCATTAAAAACTGGCCATTAGTTTTTCAGAAATTTGACATAACATGCAAATTCCCTTAATTTTGCACACGAGTATATAAATATTGGAAAAATAGTGCCCATTTTCTTTGTTTAAGTACTATAATTACAAAAATTAATAAATTCTTAAGCCTATACATAAAAATGTCAAAGTTATCTGAGTTTTCCAATAACACAAAATTCTAAAACTGAAAGGAACTGCAGTGACCACTCTAATATAAATGATTTTTAATGGTAATTACAGGTTTAACCATTATGTTCTAAAAGTTTATTAATACATATACCTCCAGCTTTGGAAAAGCTTTTAGTAAATCACTTTATTTTTGCCAAAAAAGTTAAGTTTGGTACTTTTTTGATTTATGAAAGTAATTGGACAGGATTTTCACATTTGTGGAAAAGAGATAAAAAGCAATAACATAGTTCAACATTCGTTTTTTGAAGTAGTTGAAGAAAAACAATGACTTGACTAGTTTGATTTTCTATGAAGAACTGTAAAATACAAGTTACTTTGGTCTTCTCGCATTACCAAGTTTATGAAAACTCACTTTAATGTGACATTGTCATTATCAACACATTATAAACTTTAAAGTGCGCTCACTTTCTGATTTTCCAGATCTGAAACTTCTGTTACAACTGTCTCAAATGTACTATGAAATGTACTTTGTATGGAACTCAAGTGTACCATAGAAACAAGTTTCTGGAGTACATATAAGCTTTATATTTATTATATCAGTCTTGCTTTTAGCATTTTAGGTTTTTATGCTCAGTATAATATGGTTGTTATTTTCAAAGCTTAGTAACACTAAAAACTTTACTCAATATAAATTAAAAGTAATTGTTTCTTTGCTTTACGTCATTTAAGTTTGTGAAAGGTTTCACAAGAATGCTATATTTATGTATCGGTATTTAGCTAGCATAACACTACAAAACTAAAGCTAGCAAATAAAACAGCTTTTCAAAGACTATATTTAAATCATTATTTTGTTGCTTTACTGTATTTTAAAATATTTTAGCTATACTAATGTTGCATTTTTTCCTATGAATTATATATTTTTATGCAATTTTAATTTCATTGTACTATCAGGTTGCTTCTTAAATTTCTATAATATGATTATTTTTCAGGTCCATCCTACACAATTTCATCGATTACGATTTGCAGTTGCTACTCTTCTAAAAGAAATGGAAAATTTAGAAATGAGAAATGTTCTCAAACTTTGAAAACATTTTTGATTTAGTGTCAGCTTATTGTAGATAAAACTGATATAGAATCAAGACACTGAAAAAAAGGAGAAAAAAAAAAGACTCGTTTAAAATGCACATGTGCATGAATAAAAGTAACCAGCATTAAATTTTTTATAAATATAGAATATCAGTGTTATATTATTAATATAAAATATTAGTCATAGACTGACCATTCCAAAAAGATGGCCAGTATTCCTCAAATATTAATACTAGCTGTGTACTTTAAGCTACAGAGTTTCTCAAAATAAGGCAAAGAATTTTGTGAGAAATTCTATTAAAAATGGAGTAGGAAGATTCTATAAATTAAGAAAACTATCATCTGTATGGTTCTCATAGAGGAAAAAAAAAAAAAAAAAA
>KK116104.1:183303-199497 GCA_000611955.2 Stegodyphus mimosarum
GAAGAATATATTTTGTAAAAATATAACCTAACTTAATAAATCTGACCTTTTGCTTTGTAGTTGTTCCCTACATTTCTGGCCAAAATATGACCTAACATGATAAATCTCATGAGAAGTGACCTAATTCAATAAATCCATATTCTAATACACTCACGTTTGTGAAAATTGCAACACCAAGAAGGAATCGTCATAATTGAATGCAATTTAATACACAGTTGAGTGGTAGTGGTACAAATAAATGATTAAATGTTCAAAGCAAACAAACAAGAACAAGAGATCAGAATCAGTATTTTGTGTGGCCACCACGCGCCGCAATAAGTGCTGCTACACGACGTGGCATGGAGTCAAACAAAGTTTGAATGTCTGACTGAGGAAGAGCATTCCATATCGTTTGTACGCGTACCCAAAGTTCGTCTGCAGACGCAACAGGACGAGGATCACGAGCAAGACGCCGACCAATGACATCCCACACATGTTCAATTGGCGACATATCCGGGGAACACGCAGGCCAAGGAAGAAGCTGTACCTGCTGCGCTGCAAAGAAGGATTTAACAATCCGAGCAGTATGAGGGCGGGCATTGTCCTGTTGAAATACAGCGCCTGGCAAGCTTTGAAGGAAGGGAACAGCTTCGGGCTGTAGAACTTCACGGATATACCGGTTGCTGTTCAGATTGCCCACAATTCGTAGCAATTGAGATCGTCTATGATATGCTATGGCGCCCCAGACCATAACTCCGGGTGTTCGTCCACTGTGGCGTTCGATAATGCACTCCGGAAGGTGGCGTTCACCGGCATAGCGTCTGACACGAATGCGGCCATCATGGTACCACAAATTAAAGCGGGATTCGTCAGAAAACACGACATGCTGCCAATCAGCACGCCAGTCTCTATGCTGATTGGCCCATTGTAGCCGCAGGCGGCGATGGTCGTGCGTTAGGGGGATCCTGTATAAAGGAGTCCGTGCGCGCAGTCCACACTGCAGCAGACGTCTACGAATTGATGAAGCACACAATGAAACACCTGTAGCTATTGACCACAGTGCTGCCAATTGTCTAGAGGAAGCTGTACGGTCCGTCCGCGCCATGCGGACCAGGTGTCTATCATCGCGAGCTGACGTCACATTTCGGGGTCCACTCCCGGATTTCCGAGTTGTCCGACACTCGTCCGTCCACTGCTTCCAAACGCGCATCACTGTGCTGCTGTTACGCTGCACACGAGAGGCTACTGCACGATACGACAATCCAGCTTCACGAAGGCCGATGATTCTCCCTCGTTCAAACTCTGTAAGTTGTTCAAATCTCGCTCTCTTTCGTCGACGAGGCATAAGTACAGATTGAGTTAACGTTTACCACTAGCAGATAACCACCGATAACCATACACGCCTCGCTACAGCCGTCTATTTATTCGGATCCATCAGCCGTTCAGAGGGCGCTGCTCAGCATACGCATGCGCTACGGATTTGCAATTCTAATCATTTGCATATCATGCGCTACTTTGCATTTCCTGAAAATTTCAGCTCACTCGCGTAAGTCCTTCATGGTGTTGCAATTTTCACAAACGTGAGTGTACTTTCCTAAATTATGTATGCAATGATTGAAAAACCTTTGTGTTTACCATGATAAAATACAATGAATATTTTACAACTGATGTTTTTGTTTTATGAGAAATATAACTTTTCTTTATGTTCAGAATCTTCCTCCCCATGGTCCTCCAGTCCTTTTTTCCATAAAGCTCTTGCTTGATTCCCAGAATTTCTATAATTGGAAATGCATGTCTAGGATAATTGTTTTTAAATTAAAATTTAAGAATGCCTGTACCACTATATATCTAATACAATATTTTTTACGCAACAAGTAATGAAGCCCTTTCTCACTGTTTTCTTAAAAAATCTAAAATTGTTTGGATGAGCATAGGAATCACTGAACTGGAATTAAAAATTTTAAAAGTTTATAAAATTTCTCACAGAAACTACATTAGTGCGTCTCAATAAAGTCTTGCCATTTGGATGTCTAATATACACGCTTCTAGATCACAGGTGGGAAAAAAAAAGTACTATCAAAGAACGTCTATAGAGATTCTAATACACAAGAAAAAAGGAGCAGGTGTGCCATAAATGCAACTAGCAGATTTCTGCATGTCGCTTTCAAATATCTACTAGCTAAGGAGTGGCAGTGTGTCCAGTGACAACACATTGATGTTATATTAATGTTAGCCAGATCACACTTTTGGCTCGCTAGTGGTTGGGGGTTAGCATTTTTATATCTGACCAAAATAAGAAATGAAGCCCCAATGTTGCAGTATGTAGGTGTGATCTTACTAAATTTAAACTAATGATCTAAAATTGAGAAATTTCTGAAATTTGAAATCGTTCAAGGCTTGATGATTCCGGATCTCGGACTTTGTACTGTACTATTGAGTTTTCATGGACAATTTAATCACTTTGTCAGATGGAATCTAAATAATGTTCCCATATCTTCCATATTTCCATTTTGTCTATGATAACCTTAGTTATTTCTTATACTAATTGTCCAAATATATGGTAGAATAATTAGGAGTTCTCTTTTGCAGCATGCTTTAGTCATAATTTGTTATTGTTCTCGTTTTAAGACTTATTTTGTAGGTAGGTTCAGTGATGATCTTTTATTTATTTTAAAGACAAGCCTCAATGTATAATTATTATTTTGTGTAGTTCTGTTAATTTCCTGGATGTTGATAGCTTATGCTGCATTGGTTTTTGTTTGTTTCTAGATAATTTATTCAAACTTTGGGTGGAAAATTTAAGGAACGGCAGGATTCAGTGATGACATATAAAATTAGATACAAAAGATTGCAGTGATTTGCAGAACTAAAATTGAGTGGCATAAAGACAGTATTAAGTAATTTTTTGATGTGTGATGTATGTCATGTAACAGCATAAAGTGAGATAAAAGTTAATTTCACATTAAGGTAAGAAATAGAGAAAGCAAGTGTGTGTATCATTTCAAAAGTTTCAAGTGATTTGCTCTTACTGTCCTGGAGAACCCTCTGGATGTACACTGCACCAAAAAAAAGGATCTATATCTCCTGTTCTACCGGGCTGATTGACGAAATTCAAATTATGGTCTTGATGTCTCGAAACCGCGACTTAGAATATGTATTAGATTTATATATAACATTTGTTTTAAGATAGGTATTTTGACACAAAATCGGACTTTTCTGAAATGCCATGCCAATTTTTTCCCATATTTCGATTCTATGGCTCAAATTATGACAAACTACCAAATTTTGTAAAAATCAGACAAGTAGTTTTTTAAAAATTAGCTCTCAAAATTTTAGCTTCTCAATGTTAATTGAATTTCATATACACTCTTTTACAAAAGAATCAAAGCACCATGAAGGAAGTGGTTGTTTTTGATGAGATTGAATATGTGTATAGCTCATACACAGATAATAAAATGATTAAAAATCAAGGTCATAGTAAATGTTCACGGCTCACAATCACCCATTGAGTGTTCAAATTAGTAGTTGGTCGAACTGCCCTTGGCGGCAATGCATGCTTGAATTCGTCGATGCAAGGAGTGGTAGAGGTTCCTAATGTCATCCTGTGACACATTGTGCCAGGCATTCATCAGTTGTTGCTTGCGATCTGCGATATTTTGTGGTACCCGAATCTGGCAGCCTACCATGTCCCAGACATGCTCAATTGGTGAAAGGTCTGCTGACTTTGCTGGCCAAGGAAGAGTATCAACCGCACGAAGAAGTCCAGAGATATGCGAGCGGCATGTGGTCTGGAATTATCTTTTTGGGAAATGGTGCCAGAATGACATGCCATGAAGGTTAATGCAATCGGGTGCAAGGTAGTATCAACATATCGTCGAGCAGTTAAAGATGTACGGAGGATGACTAAAGATGACCCTGCTGCCATAATAAATAGCGCCCCACACCATCACACCAGGGGTCATGGCTGTATGCCTTTGTAAAACAAAGGCTGATTGGAGCCGCTCCCCGTCCTCTTCAGACACGAACACGGTGGTCATATGTTACAAGAGTGAAGCGGGATTCATCGCTAAACACTATACGATACGAGTCTGATGGCAGCCATGATGATCAGTTGCAACACCACTCCAGACGACTCCGCCGATGTTGTGGGGTCAAAGGCAAACATTTTAAAGGCCTCTGTAAGCGTAACCCCGCCTCAGACAAGCGCCGTGAGATGGTGGACGGTACCACGGGAGGTATACACGTGGCTGTAATGCGCTGAATAGTCGAGAATGATACCGTTGGGGTGGTTTGGGCCTGGCGAACAATCATCCTATCTTGCCTCGCATTTGTGCTCCTTGGCTTTCGAGAACCTTCATTTCATCGGCAATTTCCTTGCAGCAACCATTGCTGCCAACATCTTTGCACAGCAGTGTCTGTACGCTACAGGTGGCTTCCTATTGCTTGATATGACCACCCAGCTTCACGCAACCCTACAATGCGACCACATCCAAGGTCGTTTAGTTGTCTGTAATGTCTTCGATATCGTCGTAATGGCATCTTTACTTGCTTCTTTATAGAATTACAATGACAGCAACAAAAAAGATAAATTTTCCGCCTCTGTTACTGGTTTTATACTTTGCGAATTGCGCGCTATGATCGCAATTCCTGTTCATTTTTCAGGAAACTTTGATCATTTGCATGTTAGATCAAGATGTTTTTGCATAGCAAATTTTATCACGATCGCAAAAGTCCTTCTTGGTGCTTCGATTTTTTTTTTTTTTTTTTGCAAGAGCGTGTGTATTTATTAATCTCTTTTTTTATTAACATACTACATAGTTGATTCCTTCTTCCAGAATTAATTATTTAGGTTTAATCCAAATATAATTCGCACCTGTTTTATTATTTAAAAAATCTGTATTTTTAAATATTTTTTGAAAAAATGTTAGTATTATAACCTAAAAAAAAATTTAACAGCATCTTAATGTATTCCTAAGCATATCTGCCAAAAAATTAGAGTTTTTTATTCAAAATTTCCTAAGATACACGTGAATTTACATTTTGGCACATTTTGAAATTTGGCATGTTTAATATAAGCGATAATAATGAAAATGTAGTTTATGCACTTTGTTAAAATTATTTGAAAGAATGAACGATGGTGATGATACATATTCTAAGTCGCGGTTTCGAGACATCAAGACCATAATTTGAATTTCGTCAATCAGCCCAGTAGAACAGGAGATATAGATCCTTTTTTTTGGTGCAGTGAACCTTTTTTCCTCTCGTGCATCAGTGAAAAAGTAAGTAGGTTACTATAAATTAAGAATTCCACTAAGTGAATTATTCTTGGCGCAATCTGAAAAAAATCCGCCAAGATAAATTTTTTAATTTCTCACCAAAAATTACAAAATTTAATATATAGGTATAATTTGAGTCGTAGAAGCGAAATATGGAAAAAATTGATGTTATTTCAGAAAAAGTCCGATTTTTGTGTCAAAATACCAATGTTAGAATAATGCTATATATAAATCTAATATATATTCTAAGTCGCGCTTTTGAGACATGAAAAGCGCAATTTGAATTTCGAAAATCAGCCCAGTAGAACTGACCCTTTTTTTTGTGTGTGCAGTGTACATGTGGTCATATCATTGAGAAACAGAAGGATTATAGTAGTGGAATCAACAAGTTTAATATTACTCATAGCATTGTTTCACATGCATGGGAAATTGTTAATACAGCAGGAACAACTGTTAAAAAGGTCGGTGGTGATCGCAAAAGATATGAAGAATATGATTGATTGCAGACAAATATTGCAAAGTGACTACAGATAGCCACATAGCATACAAAATTATGGATCACTGTGAAGAGATATTTATGTAAAAATGTGCATTTTGACCAATATACTGGACATTGCATCTCTTTAATCTCTAACATCCCAGACACCCAAGACTGATGATACAGCAGTTATGTCGGGGATGTCATGTTTTTCACTGAGAGTTACCTCGGCGACTCTGAAATCTGTTTGCTAATCTGAAAAGAGGTGGTTTGATTTGGCTTATGTGATTATGGCAAAGGCTATCTGCCTAAGGGAAGGGATGCCTTTGTGGAGAGTTTCTAAGGGAAACTGGCTCATACACACGTTACACATTGGGAAACCATGAAAACGCCAATTCGCGGGATTTGAGCCTCGGTCCAAACTACCAGCGTTCAGCTACTGGTGCGCCTGAAAAGATAAAAACATTGTTTAGTCTAACATCGCTGAAAAGCACTAGTATTGAAGAACAAACAGATGTTATGGTTTGGAAGTGGCATTATGCTCGGTGGTCATACTGAGATCCATATTTTTAATCAGAATTCCATAATATAAATGGTATTTTGATTGTCCATTTGTCCCCTCCATGAAAAGTCGCTCACTAATCGCCAACTTTGTGACTCAGCAAAAACTATTTGTCTAGTTATGTTCACAGCTCATAAGTATGGTTCGGTCCATTGAAAAAGAAGCATTTTATGAGGAAAAAACAAAAATCTATATATCAAAAAGTTACATTATTGCAGCTGGTAGAATGATTGGTTAAATAACAAATGTGTAAAGCCTTGCTTACTTAGATGTGTCTAGTACATGCATGCCTGGTTTGGGCTAGTGTTATGCATATAACTGAAAATACACAAAAAAGTGTTATTTCTACCGAAATTGGGGGTGCAGATACACAGAAGGTACCCAATGAATTACTGTAATAAAATCCTTTCCCATGTACATCTTTGAGGCGCTGTTGGTTCCGACTTCCTTTTTTGTGATAATAAAGCTACAGCACGTAATGAATATGCAGTAGATAAATTACTAGAAGGTGAAGATGTCATATGAATGTGTCTGCAAGGGCTCCAATTTCAGTGCAATGTAATATGTGAAATACTCTTGCGGCATACCCACATCTACTTCGGAATGTCCCTCAGTTAAAAAGAACACTTAACAATCAGATTGGATAATGTTGTCTCAATAACTTATTGCTGGCCCCGTGTTAAGCATATGTAGGCAATGCAAGGCAGTCACTGCTGTTAAAAAACATTATATTCCCTATTAAATTCCACCTCTTGCCTATATTCTATCTGTGGAAGAATACACTTGTACAATGGTCATATAGCCTTGTCTCGTTAAACATTTAACTCCATTTTGATTTCTGTGTCTTTTCATTCATCAATGTGGTGCTTACTGACATCTCTGTATTGTGATTCATTTCCTTAAGCTTAGTTTCAGTTCAAAAGTACTGTGCTCCAAAAAAGAAAAAATTCGCAAGTTTTGCATGCCAGAGTACAAACATTGTTACAGATTTCTAGTCACCTTTCTGCAATACTGATGTAATCTGTATACCATTTGTATAAAAAAAGGAAGTGTTCCAAAACTTTATCCATATTTGACTTTTATATGAGCTATGGGGAAATGCATGGAATCTATTCATTCCTGGAATGCATCAGCATGTAAAAGATGTATGAAGTCAGCTGGAAAGGCTAAGTGAATAACAAATACGAATCTTTAACAAAAGTGAAAAAACTGCTAAATTTTGCTCATCACTCAGTGAAGATAGTAAATAACGAATTCACTATGCACATAACTTCCAACAAGAAAATAGTTTGGTGTTACAGTATTTATAAAGATGCAAAATCCCTGTTTCCACTGTTAAAATCTTAAATGATGTTAGTGAAAAATCGGATAATTTAATATAATACCAGAATTCATAACTACTATGTCTGAAGCAGTACACTTTATTCATAATTTCACAGTTTTGAAAATAAATGAGAAATTTTCAAACAGCAGCATGGGAGTTCTTGTCTTTCATTTTCAATGAAACTACGTGTTAAAAAAATTTTTTTTGATAATTATTTGAAAAACTTCATAATTTAGAAAAATACTTACAGGGTTCTGCATCAGTCTGGATTTACAGAACTAATAATCAAATGCTTATTCTTATGGTTGTGAAAGCATAAAGGTATCACATTGGGAAGATATGTCATAAAAATTTGCTATCAGTTGAGTGCTTCTAAGAACATAGAATGGCAATTCACAGAATTTATCATTATCAACCAAGGTATATCTTTAATGCATTGTTCAAGAACACAAAATGACCAGTCATGTAATTCCAGACCTTTACAATACACGCTACAGGTAACATTTTTGTCCTCTGGGAATATTCTGAGGGTGAACTTAAAGCGTTACTATTTCATACTTCTCTTTCTTCATATAAAGTATAAAAGAAACTAACAACATTCAGTTTCTCAAGTTATTTATCATAAGATATAGAAACAAGCTCACTTTTACAATATACCACAAACTAATCAACAATTAGTGATAAAATTAGTAAATAAATACTCAATGAAGTAGCTATAAACAGATGTCAGAAACTCAGCAGATAAATAAGGGGAGAGATTAAAATGTTGCTGTTCGAAAGGATACTATACAGATTCTATAGGATCAGCATTCTACAAATTAACAATATTACACAGCAAAAGAATAAAATCCAGAGACTCGCTAACAATAGTATCATTAATGAAAATAGATTTATTTTCGTTAAATACTGTTGCATGTGTACAGGTTCGTATTTGACAGAGTACCGATGATAGCTTGATAAAATTTATTTCAACAAAAGAAATAGTTTGCAGTTCAGTAACTTTTCACAAAAATTCTCATAGAGCTCTTCACTATATCAGAGTACAATCAGTAATTACACTTCAGACTACTAAGAACATTAAACACAACAAAATGGAAAGCACATCTAAAAGGCAAAGCTCTTGAGGATATCCCAATACTCTGTAGTCATTCTGAACTAACAACTGAGAAACTGATACTCTCTCTGGTCTTATATAGTCCCCCCCCCGGGCCACCGGGAAATCTCTAATACTTTCTGCTTCTTGACATTACTAGAAGGCTTATGAAGACTGGATACAGTTACAGCTAATACAGGAATCAATTACACTTATACAGTGAGGTTTTGGCGACTAGTCGCTAAAACAGTCACTAGCCTGGCAATATCTCGCTAAATTGGTGAGATACTGCCAGGATAGGCATTTACTCAATGTTAAATAGATTTGCTTCTGTATTCTTACTTTTTTAAAAGCATCGCTTCTTTAGATTTTCATGTTACATTATACAAAAAAAGAATTTCAGATATAATTTCACCAAAATTATCTACACATGTAGAAAATTCGTCACAATACTGTATACAGAATCATCTACTTTCAAAAACGGACTTAAAGTCAGCAAACACATCGCAGAAGGAATCCTAAAATTAGAGAAGACTAGAAATTAAGCCATATTGAAATAAGATACTTCCAGACAGCCCGGCATGTATTTAGAAGGCCATTCTAAGAAAAAGGATAATGCTGGCTACAGCAGACAAAACCAATCAGAGAAACAGTTCAGTATGGAAAAGGAGGACATTAAACAATGTCTTGTTTCCATTTACTGGAATCCAGCTGATGAATGATGAAATAAATTAGCGGTCTGGAAAAGCTCTGAAAGAACTGAATATTCCGTGAATGTAGTTTTATGCATGTGGAATTTAATCTTCGATAATTCCTTAAGAATTTTAATAATTTATAAATGTGAAGAATTTTCAAGTGGTTGGATCCAAATTGACAACTTTTTTCATGGCAATATTAATATGCCATATGCTGTTTTGAGGCACCTGTTCAAGAAAAGATTCTGTATGTTTTTATCTCCAAGTAAAAAATTTTAATAATAAAAATTATATTTACATATAAATTTTACAAATACTAAGAGATCAACAATGGCATACTTAATATTTTTCATGATGACTAAAATGGTATTTGTTTCTTTGGCACAAAATTATAAAAATGCATGTGGCAGTGAAAAGTTTAGTGAACTTCTCTTTGTATTAAACAAAATCATTTAACTATAATTGTAAGTAATTAATCAATAGAAAATACATTTACATAATTTGTTATGTATTAACTGGTACTTGCTTCCTCCAAACACACATTCCAGCTATGTAAGTGGACATAACTACAAGATTCTTGTCAAGGAGTACAAAATCAGCATCTGTTCCATAATCCAAAGTTCCTTTTAAATGTGTTATAGATAAAGCTTGGGCTGGATGTAAAGTAGCACATTCTATGGCTTCTACTACTGAACATCCTATAAATTATAAGTGACAAAATTAAACAAATCCATGAACATATAAATTTTATTAAATATTGGATTTTTCAAAAAGACTGCATGACAAACTCTAATGGTTAGTTTCAGACGGTTTCAATATAAGAAATGAATCAAATAAGATAGATATTTTTAAGTACAAGAATTTTGCCTTCATAATTTTCATCTGCCAAAAAAATTACATATATCCCCTACAGAAAAAATTCTCATAAGATTCTCCTTATTTTTCTGAAGATATTTTCAAAGTAAACTCATATCATTATGATGCAAAATTGCCAAGAAATAGTTATTGAAATTATATGACTTAAAGCATCTTTACCCAATGATAACAAACTGAAAAATCTGGTTATGGCCAGTGCAGAAACTAGAATTATGTTATGAACTTTCCAAATGAACATTTGACTCCCCTATATATTTTTCATACCTCTCTGATAAACAAGCTTATCTCATAGATATGCATTATCTTCTCTTCGTAAATGCACAGATTAATGAGACTTATTTACATGTATGGTTTAACAAGATTATCAAATTATTAACAAGATTATCAAATTCAGTACTTCTGTAGCATAAATTAAATGCTGCATAGCTTAAAATGGTAATTTTATGAGCACAACATTCCAAACAAAACTCGGTAGCCAGATTCATAGATCAAACAAATGATTAAATGATACCAAACAGGAAATGCTAAACTTAATAGTAGTGGCAACACTAGCTGCCTTTAAAAATATTTGAGTAGATGTCCAAAATTAATAAATTAATATTTCAAATAATTCTGATCATATGACAGAATATACTGTTCATCAAAATTAAAGCATATTGACAAAAATAAAGCTTAACTGTTACTTATTGAAAATTGATTAAAAACAATTTATACACATGCATTAAATTAGCATATTTTCCAGTTCATTAATCTCAAAATATTGGAAGTTTATGAAATATTGAAATTTATGAAAATTTTAAAAAAATAATCCAAAAGTGATCTTTGTCTTGCAACAGATCTTTCTTTAATATGGTGTATGGTCACCTCGGACAGAAATGCAAACATCACATCTTGATTTCATAGAATTTACCACTCAAAACACTTTTTAAGTCTTTCGGAACTGCATGCCACTCTTCTGAAAGTTCAGTTTTCAGATCTTGGAGAATCCAGGCAGGTATCTGATACACTGCAATCAGGAACCGTAAGACATCCCACATGCTAAATTGAGTTTGTAGAAACCTCTGCGATATCAACCCGATCTCTGTTGTCCATATCACATTAAATATTCTCATTGCATTCATTAAGAACTTTAATCACATATAATTTCAAAATTTATTTCAAAACTTCAGACATATTACTACTTTACAGCTGTTCTCTATTCTTCCTCAGCACTTATCCAAAAACTTTTTAGGACTGCTTATTTATCGGCAGCAACGCAGTTACAAGGCACACTTCTTGTTGCTATAAACACAGAGTACCCCTTCCCCAGTTCCTCACACGACAACTCAAAAGAACAACATTAAGTTATGAAATAGTTTACAGAATCCGTGTTATTGAGTTCCTCCCCCCTTAGTAACAAAACTAGGATGTAAAATTAGAAAAGATCAAAATGTGATTCAATATATGACAAGGTTACAATGCACACATACAAAAATGAAATAACAATAAATATGTGACAAAGCAAATTTAAAAAAAAAATTAAACTGTAATGTAAGAAGCAAGTTTCTTTGGGAAATAAACATGTCTTCCCAATCGTATAACAGTTTGCATCCTACCGAGTTTGGTAGCAGATTTATTCTGTTGAGCTGTCTTTAAGTCTCTATTTGGTTAAGTTCAGCAGAGTACGAAAGCAAATAGGCTGGTGTTATGTGGTCTATAAGCACAATAGATTTTAGGACGTTTATTTCAACTGTGAAAGTTTTGTCTGTTCTGGTAAGGACTTTGTACAGACATGAGTATGGCTGGCAAAGCGGTGGCTTTATTCAATCGATATGTAAGCATGCGTACGTGTGTACATGATTTTAAGCTAGAACTAACATAATAGTTATCTTGACAATGTGCAGATGTTGCTACTGGGTTTACTTGTTGCATTCTATGGAGATTAGCGGTGAATTGAGTGTCATATGGAGATATCTGAGATGGGGTTATCATCACTAGGCAGCCTAAGAGTTGTAAACACCAGTTTTGGAAAAGATGTCTACAGATTCTACTTAATGGCTGCCCAAATACCAAGCCTAATATCAGTAGAATAATTAAGACACAATAACACGCCGAACGAAACTAATTCAGAAGTCAAAACAACAAAAATCAGCGTAATATTCTCAATATTTTCACAGGACTAGTTTCGATGGTTTTTACCGAACCATCATCCTCAGCTGCGAAACCGTAAATGAAGAAGATCGGAAATAATGATTAGATAAGATAAGAAAGCCTGGACAAGAATAAGCACGTGGCGCCATCTGTTGGTGAAACCAGAGCTAAAACATAATTTCTTTAAAGGCCGAAGGCAAAATTGGATTGGAATTAGGATCGTTAACTAGAACAGAAAGATTTTTTTGAATGTGAAATGCCTCTAGAAAATCCAGTTCTCCAATGGAAGATGTTTTTTGAATAATTTTGGCAGCAGAAAAATTGAAAATGTGATTTTCGGACCAACAATGTTGAGCAACAGAAGACTTCTGAGTTTCCTTTTTTCTAACATATGCCTATGTTCTTTGACGCGAAATTGTCCAGGCTTTCTTATCTTATCTAATCATTATTTCTGATCTTCTTCATTTACGGTTTCGCAGCTGAGGATGATGGTTCGGTAAAAACCATCGAAACTAGTCCTGTGAAAATATTGAGAATATTACGCTGATTTTTGTTGTTTTGACTTCTGAATCAGTAGAATACTTAGAAATCAAATCTGAATGGCATAATTGCCGAGAAGAACATTTGTTGGGGTTCTGCTTCATATAAATTTGAAAATTTGTGCCCCCTAACATGTGTCGGAATTTCTTAATCCCAGAAATAATTTGAAAATAATTCCCTGTCGTACGCGGACCATTTCTATTGACTTTTATCGAGGTTCACAGAGAAAGATGCTATAGGTTCCCATTTTTCTTGAGACAACTGCATAAAAGTGTCACCTATTGTGACATCTAAAACATCTACCCAGATGCTTAACTGCGCTTTGGGAATGGGGTGTCTCAAAAGGGTAGCCTCAGTAATGGCATTTTTGGCAGCAATAAACGCTTGTTCAGCATTTTCATTCCAATTTAACTGCGCAGGTGAATCCTGAACATAAGGATGAGATTTCTTTTATTGATATGTCTTTCTAACAATTTTATTAAAAAAGAAAGCATGCTGCTTTACATTTGTAAAAGTTCAGCATGCCTAAAAATCGACGAAGCTGAGTAAGGGTGACAGACTGAGGGAAATCTAAAATACATTTGCCTCAATTCAGTTAAAAAATCTATAGATATTTTGCTAAAGGTGCATTTTAAAACATTTATGCAAAGTCTATATTCCTGAATTTCTGAAAATAAGGCTTTCAAATGCCTGGAATGTTCCTCAGAATCTTTAGAGGCTATGAGCAAATTGTCAACAAAACCATAAACACGTGACTTTGTCTAAAACACAGAAAAGCCGCGGATGTGTTGCATAAGCCAAATTGCATACGGATATTTTTGAATAAAACAAAAGGTACGTATAGCGGTTTTGCAAATATTATCAGAATTAATAGGTATTTGATAGTATGCCTTAATAAGGTCAGCATGACTAAAAATTTTAGTATTGTGTAATGCAGCCATAAAATCGGCTAAGCAAGAAATAGGGACGTATCACGTCTTTTATTGTTTGGGCTTTCAACACATGACAATCTCCTACAGGTCTCCATTCTAAAGTTCCCTTTTCTGGGTGGAGTGACATGTAAAGTGGAGATGCATAACTGCATCATTGTTTGAAATTCTTGTTTTGCTATTTTTAAGCGATCTGGAGCTAACCAACACCGTTTTGCAACCACGGGTGAATCTTTGGTTATGATGTAATCAGCAGTGTTGTGTTTAACAAGTTGGTTAGGATCTAGTAATTTAGTAATAGAAGGGAATTCTTTTGAAATTTTATGATAAGGTGTATCACTAAAAATGGTTTTTACTGAGCTCACAGTTTGAATTGCATTTTTAAATCTTTGAGACAGTTGTTTCTAAGATCTGGCACTAATTCAAAGAAATGGAAGAAATCTGCTCCAATTGGTAAATGCCTGGCTGGTGGTATAAAGTATCCATCAACAGAGCATAAAAGAAGAAAGTCTAAACGATGGTGTGGCTGGCTCTATTGATGGTTTTCAAGAATGGGTGTACTAACATTTACTATGAGAAAAGTCTAAGTAAAACATATAAACAGTTGGAAGAATTAGCAGCGAAAAGCGTTTGTTGGGGAGAATTTCATTTTTCAGTATTATTTTCCATAAGCAAGGACACATCAGAGCTAGTATCCACCAAGAATGAAATGTTTGTTCTCTAGCCATGAACAAATAGATGACATGAAATTTGCAGCAAAGAATAAGTTCCCTCTATTTTTTGCTGGTTTTGTTTCCCTGCCATGAACAAGGTTTGGTACATTTGTCTTCTGTACAATTTTTTCAAAATGCCTACCATACCTGAAAATGAAATAATCATTCCTTTTGGAACTGCTCCTTCCTTTATCGCGATCTCTACAATTTGGCCAGCAATCACTGGAAAGGGAAATATGATTAATATGTTTGTTTAATTTTTCTATTTCTTTAAATAATTTATCCTCAACAGATTGATCTATTCTTTGGGAAAGGGCCAAGCTCCTGAGGTCAGATTTACTTCTAAAATACTGACGGCGATATCTGCAGCTTTCTCTGAAGTTAAATCGAAAACTGCTGCCAAAATAGACTGAATATTCGAAGGCAAACGCTGAAAGAATAATTTTAACATTAAGTTACTGGAAACATTTACTGATTCTGCTGGATGGTTCATATTCCTATGCAAATCGGAAGGTTTTTGAGAGCTTAATTTCTCTCTAGATAATAACTGCCAAATTTCTTGCTGAGAAGATTCTCCCAATTGGTTTATTAATTCAGTTTTGAGCTTTGTATAAGGATAAGTAGGTTCTGGTTTCATAAGTAAATTTCGAACTAATGATGCAATACCAGGAGGAAGATGAGAAACTACATAATTGTATTTAGTAATTGATTCTACGATAGGTTTGGGGGTAGCAAGAGCAAACATACTTTCATACATAATAAATCATAAGGCTGGGTTTGATCAGTTATAAACCAGAATTTGTAGGACATGCATATCAGACATTGTGCAAGGTTTAAGTTAAAATAAAAGTAAAATTTCAACTAATGAAAATTAAATATGAATGATAAATAGAAAACAAAATTATAAAATGATCTAAAATTACCACTCATCTGTGATGTGGAGAATGAAAATCTATGTAATCCATAACTTTTGGTTTGGAAATCTTGAGAGATGGCAAGTCATAAAAAATGAAAGTACTTGCAAACTTTTGATACGGCCTGATTCAGCGAAGTACAGAAGTCACCAGTGTGGTATCCATCTGATCTTCGTTGTCCATATTACATTTTAATATTCTCACTGCATTCATCAAGAACTTTAATAAGACTTAATATACAATAAAAATTTATCTTTATTTGAAGACTACAAATATGCATACTACTTCTCGAGAGCCAGTCTCTGTTCTTTCTCTGTGCTTGGCCAAAACTTTTCCTTAGGAGTTGCCATAATTTATAGACAGCAATGCAGGCACAAGGTGTTATCACTACCACAGGTTCAAATCTCTTGAGTAAGCCGGCCAATTCATTTGAGTGATATCTGTCACTTACAAGTATACTGACACCAGAAATGCAAGATGTGAATGAGCATGGTCATAAATTTGCATGAAAAAAATATACCCAACAGAATCCTCAGAGCCTTCCATGGTGTACTAAGACCGGTTATAGAACCACCAAAGATATTAACCTTGGTACATTAATTTTTAATGACTCCAATCCAAACAATGAAACCATTTCCATGGAAGCAGGATTTTCCATGAATAAGGAAAGGGAAGTCAGGTGTTC